>JAJOOS010004890.1:0-39655 GCA_029582725.1 Solanum chiquidenum
ATTCAAAGAGGTCTCCAATTCAATGTAGATATTGTAAGAAGTATGGTCACATTGAGAAGTATTGTAGGCAAAAGAAAAATCAAAGTGGCCAGTCTTCCCATCGAGTGAATTTCGCAGATGATCACCAAGTTGGAAAATCAGAAAAGGAGGTTTTCATGGCCTCGCACACATCACATATTGACCAATGAAAATGGTATGTTGATATCGCGTGCACAAGGCACATGGCGATTGATGAAAATCTGTTTGTTACCTTGGACAGATCTGATAGAACCAAAGTGAAGTTTGGAAATGGCGCATTGGTGGAAGCTCACGGTAGAGGGTCAGTAAAATTTCCTACTGACGAAGGTACGAAAATTATTAATGATGTTCTTTATGTGCCAAATTTGACTCAAAACTTATTAAGTGTTGCTCAATTGCTTCATAAAAATTATTCTCTTAATTTTAAGGACAAACAATGTGTCATTTATGATCCTAAAGGATGTGAAGTAGCTAAAATTTGCATGATTGACAATTCCTTTCCAATTTCATGCTATTCTATTGATACTTGCTCTTTTAATATTGAATTGAACGATACTTGGCTTTGGCACAAAAGGTTTGGTCATTATAATCTTAGCTCACTGGTGTATATGCAATTAAATGGTATGGTGCTTGAAGTACCCAAAATTGACATGTGTAGAGATGTTTGTGAGTCATGTCAATTTGGTAAAATGCATAGACGATCATTTCCTAAAGGAAGTCTTTGGAGAGCTAAGGAAAAGCTAGAGTTGGTTCATACAGATTTATGTGGACCAATGAGGACGGCTTCTTTGAGTGGAAACAAGTATTTTGTTCTCTTTGTAGATGATCTAACTCGAATGAAATGGGTCTACTTTCTTAGTAGCAACTATCAAGTGTTTTCTTTTTTCAAAGAATTCAAAGCTATGGTAGAAAGTGAGAGTGGCTGTAAATTGAAGTATATTAGATCCGATAATGGAACTATATATACTTCGTATTAGTTCAACGAGTACTGTAAAGATTTGGGTATCCAACAATAATTCACTGTTAGCTACACTCCACAGCAGAACATAGTTTCTGAGAGGAAGAACAGAACTGTGATAGAGATGGCGAGATGCATGTTGGGAGAAAAGGAGATGCCTAAATACTTTTGGGCTGAAGCAGTCAATACCGCTGTCTATTTGCTAAATAGATTACTAACTAGAGCAGTCCAAGACATGACACCATTTGAAGCATGGAAGGGTATCAAGCCTTCTGCAAGACACTTGAAGGTATTTGATTCGGTATGCTATGCACATGTTCCTGATGCTAAAAGAGGCAAATTACATAGCAAGGCAGAACTATGTGTTCTGTTGGGCTATAGTACAGTTGCAAAAGGATACAAAGTGTACAATGTTAGTAGTAAGAAGGTGTTTGTTAGTAGAAATCTTGTAGTGGATGAGTCTAGCCGCTATGATTGGGATCAAGATACTGTTGTGAAGAACCAAGGTGGGAGTACTTCAACTGCAACTCCAAATCAACAAAAAGGTGATACTCCCTCTAGTCCTATTGCTGGAACAAAAAAACAATTCGAATGTTTTGAAGACCAAATCACTAGCAGAAGTTTATGAGCAATGCAATTTTGCTCTTGTTGAACCATCCTCATTTGAAGAAGCAGCAAACCACAAAGTATGGATTTCAACGGAGGAGGAACTTGCCATGATTAATAAAAATGATACTTGGGAGTTGGTTGATAGGCCAGAAGAGAAGAATGTTATCGGTGTCAAATGGGTCTATCGAACAAAGTTCAATCCAGATGGCTCCATCTTCAAGCATAAAGCTAGACTTGTAGTTAAAGGCTATTCTCAGCAGCCTGGAGTGGACTTTGGAGAAACGTTTGCTCCTGTTGCGCGGCATGAGACAGTAAGGTTTCTAGTCGCTCTCGCAGCACAATACAAGTGGAAAATCTTCCATTTGGATGTAAAATCTGCATTTCTCAACGGATTACTTGAGGAAGACATTTATATTGAACAACCTGAAGGTTTTACAGTTGCAGGTGAAGAAGACAAGGTGTACAAGCTTAAAAGGGCTCTCTATGGTCTTAAACAATCCCCAAGAGCTTGGTATAGTAGGCTGGATTCTCATTTGTTGTCTCAAGGCTTCAACAGAAGCCTAAATGAGCCTACTTTGTACTTCAAAAGGCAAGTGGATGGGATGTTGATTATGATATCAATTTATGTCGATGATTTGATGATTACAGGTGAAAATCCTCTTGCAGTTCAAGAAGTTAAAAATGAAATGCTAAAAGTTTTTGAGATGTACGATCTAGGAGAAATGAAGTTTTTCCTAGGAATGGAGATATCTCAATCTTGTGAAGGAATTTTCTTGTCCCAAAGGAGGTATGTCTTGAATCTGTTAAAAAGGTTCAAGCTTGACAAGTGCAAAGCTGTTGCAACTCCACTTGTTGTGAATGAAAAAATAATGAAGGATGATGGCGAAGAGAGGGCAAATCCAAAAGTTTATAGGAGTCTTATTGGAAGTCCATTGTATCTAACAACTTCTAGGCCAGACATAATGTTCATTGTCAGTTTGTTATCTCGATATATGCAAAGTCCCAACACTAAGCATTTTGGAGCCGCTAAAAGGGTGTTAAGGTACATTAGAGGGACGATTAATTATGGAATCTGGTATAGAAATGTGGAGAATGGAGCTCTTATTGGATATTCAGATAAAAATTGGGGTGGATGTTTGGATGATTACAAAAGCACTTCTGGTTACTGTTTTTCGTTTGGTTCAAGCATATTTTCTTGGAGCACAAAGAAGCAAGTTATTGTAGCACAATCTTCAGCAGAAGCCGAGTATGTGGCTGCTGCATCTGCTACAAATCAAGCAATTTGGTTAAGAAAGATCTTGTTGGAATTGAATTTGTTGCCAAAAGAACCAACATTGATCTATGTGGACAATAAATCAGCCATTGTGATGGCTGAAAATCTGGGGCAGCATGGAAGAACAAAGCATATCAACATAAGGTTTCACGCTTTAAGAGATGCCGAGAAGAATGGTGAAGTTAAGTTGGTGCATTGCATCAGTGAAGATCAGCAGGCTGATATTCTGACCAAGGCTCTTTCCACTAAGAAGTTTGAGTTTCAATGAAAAATCTTAAGGAGGAGTGTTAGAAAATTAAGATTTGTCTAGAAACTCCTAGATTGGAGATATTTTGTATTAGATATGTTAGAAAAGTAAGAATTGTCTAGAAATTCCTAGGATGGAGATATTTTGTAGTAGATATGTTAGTCTTGATTTAAAATGAGTGGTGGTTAGAGAGCCACATACGTACATAGTTTGGTGTGGCATATTTTGCTTATTATGTGGTTGTATTCTCACACTTTATCTATAAATACACCATATGTAATGAAACATCAAGTGAGAAAAATTGAACTCAAGAAAACTTAAGCCTTCTTCTTCACTTTCAGATTTTCTTTAGCAATTTACAGCTGCGATTTCCTACTGTTTACACCTTGTAGACCTTAAGTTCTTCTTCCTGTTCGTTGTAACAACTTCGTTTTATAAAGATTTTGATTGTATGAAAAATGTTTTAAAATTCCGCACTTTTCTATTATCTTATGTTGTGATATGCTAAGGGTTTGTATGAGACCCCTTCAGGGTCAAGTACGCCATGTTACATCTAGGGTGTACCCCTGAGTCGTGACAGTGCTCGAATATCATGATCTCTTCGTCATACTCTTCACACTCATCTTCACCTACCTCATTTTGTTCATCCAGCTTGTGACATGACATGATATTGACAGGTTTAAAAAAATATTTTTACTGAAACAAAAAACAAAGATTGTTAGATAGAAAAATTAAAGCAAGGAAAATAAATTTTCACAATAAAAGAGGCTTTCATTGAAAATAAGGAAATACTAACTTTGGCCATGACCATGGGCCATTTTGCATTTTTCAAAACATTACGACGAAAATTAAAACATAATTAGAAAAAAGTGACATAGAAGGTAGATTCCGGTCCTTATTCAGACTACCATCGATTTTAGAAACAGTATTAGATTCATCTTTATCTATCAAGATGAGCGGGGAATCAAGAGCAGAGTGAAAGTTTAATTAAGAACTAGCTCCATTGGCTCGGCATCTCGTATGCCTAGTGTCTCGATCATCTTCTTGAGCACAACATCACCTTCTTCTACAAGATCCTCAATTCCTTCTCCAAATCCGTCATCATTGACATATTTCTCTCCTATAAAGGACTGACACAAATGAGGCAAAGGCCTTGGTGGAACATGATTAATCTCTTTCGTGTTCTGATCTTCTCTTAGCGCTAAGACAAAAGCTTGATGGGATGTCATGATCGCAAATTTGGGTTTCTCACTTATGCTCAACAAAGCTACATCTTTCTCAAGGCGGTAACAGTTGATTGAGATTATAGATTTACCCACACACCAATATTCTTCGACTTCAATCATGTTTATGGTAAAACCTCCACGATTTGGTAGAATTATCATTAGTACTGGAAGTGACAGTTGGAAGGGTGACAATTCTTTGATTAATCAAGTCCTGAATTTTATGCTTCAAATTGATGCAATTCTCGTGTCCAACACCTCCTTAATGGTAAAGAAAATAATGATTGAGCTTGTATTGTCTGGAATTGACATTGACGTTGTCTGATCAATTGTTTGTATCAGACCAACTACTTTCAATCTCTTAAAAAATTGGGTTCGACTTTCAACCAACGGAGCAAAGACTCGAGGAGATTTCTTCTCAAGTTTTGAATGAGAAAGATTGTAATTACTTCGTGATGGCGGAGGTACTTGACGATAATTTGGAGGATTTTGGCGAGTAGGTGTTGGTGTTTGGAAATTTGGGTATTGTGGAGTTTGGTAGCTAGGAGGGGCATTTGGGTAATTTGGCAAAATGGCTTGGTAAGGAGCTTGGCAATTTGGGTAATTTGGATAATCTGGTGGTGGATCTTGGTAATTCGGATAATTTGGTGGTAGAGCTTGGTAATTTGGATAATCTGGTGGTGGATCTTGGTAATTCAGATTATTTGGTGGTGGAGCTTGGTAATTTGGTTGGATGCGGTAAGGATTTTGCGGAGCTAAATGGTAGGTTTTGGATGGTAAAAGTTTTTGAACATTGAGACCGGCATGCCTCTTTGATTTTGGCTCGATTCAAATGAGATAGAGGAAACATCTTAAAATTTTGGCATATAGGTACCAAGTCGGCGATATGTCGAATGACATTAGGTGAACTACATCGGGTCTGCCGGGTTGAACTTCAGATTTGGTATTTGTACAGGAATCATCGGTAAGCTTAAGCTCCTTTAGCAATTCACCAAACACGTTCAATGATGTTAGCTGTAGACTGCCGAATGCGCCTAACAGTGAAAGGCCAAAAGTCTCTTCTACTTTAAAAGGCCATCATTTGATCTTTTTGAATCTTTTCACTTCCTAAACACTAAACTCTTAGCCTAAAATTCTAGTTTATGTTCTCTTTGTAGTGATTTGCTTGCGTGGAGTGCTTATTTGTTCATGATTCTCGACCCAGACCCTTGCTATCTCCTTGTGGCTAATTTGTACTTGTTTGAGGTTGGTTTTCAAGTTCATCTTTTATTGTTTTGGCTTCATATTGTTTAATATTGATTGGGCTAGTTTCTATTTGTGTTAATAGATGTGTGATTCATGTGTGTTGCTTAATTGTAGCTAATTGCATAGTGCACATGAACTGAAATAGTTGATTTTGTGCCTAAACTTACTAAAATTGATTGTGAAGGTTAAAAAATGAAAATGAACTATTGAATGGTATGGGTTTAGGTTGAATTTTTCCTGGGTGAAGTTTGATTAGCCCAGTGTTGTCCATTTGACTTGTATTTGCCCAATGATAGATAGGGCGACGTCTTTCTTAAGGGAAAATCGTCGAATCGGTAATGCTTTGTTAAAATTTGGGGAAAATCTGAGTATCAGGGGTAAATTGGCATATGGGTAGCTTGCTAACTTGTTTAGATGTTGGGTAGTGTTACATTTTAGATTTTTAATTTTAAAAATTTGGCATTGGGCTGAATTACCTATTATGGGAGCTTGTCTTAGCTCGCCAAGGTAATTAGGCGAATCGATGAGTAAGCCCAAGTCACCCTTCAATTTCGAATTTGTGACTTGGGTAATGTCACTAAAAGTGGGCTTGTCTTAGCTCACCAAAACCAACTCGGCGAACCACCGAGTTGGAGCTGGCATCGCCCATTGTACTTGTCCTTGAACTATTTGCACTGTCACTTTTGTTGGGCTTGTCTTAGATCGCTGAAACCAACTCGACGGATCGCTGAGTTGGAGTTGACATCGCCCATTATAACTAAGTCAAAATTATATTTTTCCTGTCAACTTTGGCTAGCTCGTCTGAGCTCACCTAACTTGTTAGGCGAATCGCCGCCCATTTGGCAAGCCTTAGTAACTTGTCTTAATTGTGCTTCTTTGTGCTATTGTTTTCAACTAACCTTCATCCAATACTTGTTTTGAATTGTTGTGCTTTACAGGACATGTCAAAAACCAAGTTCACAACCTCTTCAAGGGTTGTCTCTTCGGACCCTAAGTCCGACCATGAATCCCCCCCTTCCTCTTCTTAAAAGGAACAAAGAAGACGTGTTAAATGAACCCTCCGGCCAACAACAGGTCACTCCACACACCTCTACATGTGTGAGTAAAAAATAGAAAAAGATTGCGGAGACGACACCAAGGAAAATGAACGCATTACATTCCAAGTTGCCGCGAAATTCGGTTTCACATGCTTTAAAGGTGCTCCTGTGATAGCTCCAAGGGTCCTCAACAGGCTCAAAGCAGCAGGGGAGCGAACAATACTAGATGAGAGAAGGTTGTCAACGGATGGAGTTGTTAGTTCCATCCGTTGACTACCCAGCCATATAGGATACAATAAAATTCCACAAATTTGAGTCATTCACAAAAGCTCGACCCCCATATGTACCGGTGTAGGTTCGAGAGTTATATTATACGTTGCCTATGCAAAGAAATTCCCAAGAAGAGGAAGGGATTTATTTGGAGACTCCTCGAGGAAGTCAAAATCCAGGGGAAGATGGTTCAATGCCATCGAGGAGCAATCAATGATGTCTTGGGACTGAATGACAACAGGGCTGAAATGTACAAGTTGCGTATGAAGCATAGTTTGGATACCTTGAAGAGGTGGCTGGCACACTTAATCTCTGATATTACTCCTCCGTGGTTGGGTGATGGAGTGAAGATAGAGAAGAAGGATATCAAAATTGGAGCTCGATATTGGTTTGGGTTCATCAATAGCAACTTAATGTTGTCTTAGAACAAGTCAGTCCTCCGGCTTCCAAAGGTCGTATTAGGTTTTGAATGGTTACCGTAAGGAACTGCTCAAAACTTATTTTCTCTTATTACCATTAGGCACTTGTGATATGGTACTTGGAGTCCAATGGTTATATGATTTAGGGTATATCAAGTTTAATTTCAAATGGCTCATCATGGAGTTTAATTTACATTACATGATGTAACACCCAACTTTAAGCTAGTCAGTATTGGGCCTTGCAGAAAATATGGGACGGAAATGATCAATTGTATATGATTAGAGGAGTTGTGGAAAACTAGACAGATTAAGGTCCAACAAGCCTTAACAAGAAACACAAGGATATCAAACTGCTTGGAATAACCTTGTTTGATCATCAAATTCCTTTGGTACCAGGAGCAAAGCCAATGAATAGTATACCTTACAGGTACTCACCAATGTAAAAGGATATTACAGAAAAGATGGTTCAAGAGTTGTTAGATCAAGGACTGATTCAACGTAGTTGTAGTAAGAGGTGAACTCAGGATTTGAAGATAGGAGGGACACTAGTAAGAGTGACTCAAGGGTAAGGTTAGAAAAGCGCCTAAGGCCTCAATGAATATTCTCTCTTGGATCCAGTTTAAGTGACTGTAAATCAAACTCATCTATAAAACGCGAAGAATTTTCACTAAAACTAGCACTTGGTTGAGAAGAATTATGTTTCGTCAAAAATCTATCCATTTCAAATCACAAGAGTCAACAACAAATTCTTACAAAACAAATACGCTTAAAAAGAAGAACTTACCAATTTATGCAGAGATAATAGGAGTAGGACTTCAATTATGCAGTGAAGAATACTTGTAAGTTGTAAGTTGTAGATTTTCTAGCAGTCTTATATTTGTCTAGAATTGTGTTAGAACTTTTATTGTTTTTAAGTTCAATTAAGAAAGGAATGGGGTCAGATGAGATGACAAAAAAAAGGGTGGTTAAGAAAGGGGGTGGGCCAGATGAGGTGGCAAATACGAGTTTTAATAAAAGCAATTTTGAAAAAAGTTAACTCTAAAGAAAAAATTGATTTTAAAGTAAAAAAAAGTTACCTTTCATGAGTATCGAACTCGCGCAGTCGCGGTTTAATATGGCGACTTCGACCAGTGCACCAGTGACTTTTGGGTACAAGGATGCACAATCAAATATATTATCATTTTATCAACTATCTATATATATATATATACAATTTTTTTTAAAAAGTTACCGGATGCATGTGGGTCCGCCTCTGGTTACAACCTTTATGCCTCGCTGGTTAATTGGTAGGTAAGGCAGATGTAAGTTGGAGGATATGTGTTGATTATAGAGCCTTTCAATCAGATCATAGTTAAGCAGAAAATCCATATATCAGTCATTGAGGAGTTGCTTGATGAGTTAGGAGGCTCTAAAATTTATTTTGAGATGACTTGAAATTTGGATATCATCAAATCAAAATGTATGTTGGACATATTTTTAAAATAGCATTCAAGACTCACTCCGAGCACTTTGAATACTTAGTTATGCCCATTGGGCTAACTACTAATGTGATTCCAGTTTTCAGAGCCGAATGAACTAGTAATAATTTTCAACAACATTTGTGAAAGCTTATCTTGGTTTTTATTAATGACATTTTAGTCTATAGTAAAATCGAAGAAGATCGTGTGCAACATTTAGAACTACTTTTGACATTCTAAAGCAAAACAAATTATTGGCCAAAAGGACTAAGGTCTCATTTCTTTCATTAAGATTAACACATCTAAATCTAAATGCACATTTGAATGATTAAGATCTTATCTGTAGATCTGAACATTGAATAATTAAGACAGTTTGTTCTTATATATATACTAGTTTTTCAACACGTGTGTTGCACGTGATTACCAATTCAGAAAATATATGGCATAGTAAATTATATTGCTTATTTAAGCGAAGATTTGAATAATAAGTTTTGCACAAAATAATATTACAGATTCTTTTGTGAATGTTCTTTTGTCTTGAACAACAAAAAAATAAATCATGACAATTATTTAACTCTTAAGAAGTCTAATAATTTTGAAAATAGTTATTCAGAAGCATGTATCTACATCACAAGAGAAATTATTAACAAAAACAAATGTATTTAGACTACATCATGTTAACTTTATATATTGGAACATTACATATTAATGTATATATTAAGTAAAAAAATAATTATTATATCATCAAAATTATTTTCCTCAAGTACTCGTGGTTATGGAATATACCTTCTTAGGATAGAACGATTTACTTCATCAGAATAGTGGCACCTCATATTCCGCTAAACTTCGAACTCACTCAACGACAATAAATCACACGATTTTTTTTAAAATGCTAGAAGAAGAAGAGTAGAAGATTAAAAAAAAGTTGTGGTTGAAAAATGAGAGGAAGCCCCTCTATTTATAGTCAACAAAGAGTAGTATGAAAAACTGGTTTTTGTGTCTTATCTGAAAAGTCAGGACCTTTCCGAGAAGTCACAACCCTTTGGAAAAGTCACAACTTATTGAAAAAGTCACAACTCTTTGGAAAAGTCACAACTCATCGAAAAATCACAACTCTTTGAAAAAAGTCACAACTTATCGGAAAAGTCACAACTCATCGAAAAAGTCACAACTCTTTGGAAAAGTCACAACTCATCGAAAAATTATAATCCTTTGAAAAAAGTCACAACTTATCAAAAAAGTCATAACTCATCGAAAAAGTCACAACCTAAGTTAAGGATATTATAGTAATTTAACATTCAAGTTAGGAGTTCATGCTTTTAAGGTAATATATATATATATATATATATAGAATATAGATAGATGTAGTCTATAGATTTGAACATTTATATATATATACACAATAAATATTATAATTTTAAAAAATGGAATTACATGGATTACATATATAAATTATAATAATACAAATGACTATTAGAAAAAAAATGTAGTCATTGTTTTTGAAAAAAAAAATTCAACACAAATTAATCTTAAATAAAAGAATCATCTATATGTTCTATAATGTGTTTGCCTTCTATAATGTGTTTGCCTATGTACTCTTCTCTAAAATAAATCATGAATATTATACATTCAAATGATTTTAAACAAATTTATAAAGGTATCATCGTCTGATTTCAACATTTATAAAGTTACTTCACACTTTAATCAAATAAAAATTTTACAATAACTTTTATCAATTCTTGATAAGCAAGCAGTATGGACAAAAATTAAAAGTTGAAGACCCTATCCCATATCTAATTCATTCAAACCCATTAAAAGATTTTTCAATTAAAAAAAAAACAAAGACACTTAATAGTTTAATGCCTGAACCATTCAGATTCAGACTTCCATTAAGTGCAAATAAATGAGGCCGTTTACTTCACAAGGTGGAATACGTAGGACTTTTACTTTCATAAGACAAGGCCGGCTACAAACCTTGGTAAGATACAAGCAGAGATGAAGTGGTTTATTCCAGACGATCCCAAATAGTTGCGGGATTTTCTAGGCTATGGTATTGTCACACCAGCATTATTATGCCATCAATTTTTAAGGAGAAACACCACATTTTGCAGTACTTTTGAGAGTGTATTCTTCATTTGTGTCCTTCCTGAGACCACATATAAAAAAGATAGTATCTTGGATAAGCAATGTGTTTGGGTCTTCTCTGAGAACCTTTTCTACTCATTACTAAACTCCTTATAAATTCTATAGGTTTTGTACTTGCCAAGAAAAACTTCTTATTTTAGATTCTTCATATGCCAGTCACCAAAAAGTACAACATTTCTTAGCAAAGATGAACCGTTTTTCATATTATACTCACAAGCACCTCCACTATTTTACCAAACAAATGCTCTACCTTCCACCAAGACTTGGAAAGACGGAGGAGTCTAGTTCAAAAGGTGAACCTTGTAGTCTATAAACTGTAGGATAGTCTGCTGTTACTTTCAGCATAAATCAAAATATTCAGAACTACAACTACCTTCTGATCTCTAGACTAGTCTCTCGTTTCTCCTTTTGTTGCTGTAAAAAAGAAGACAAAAAAAGTATCTTCTCCTGATAGCAATGATACAAGATGTGACTGAATTATTCACAACATGAGCTTATTGTTCAATTGCAAACAACATCAGAGTAGAAGCCTATTGTCCTACGCGTGCAGTCTTGGACGTCTAGCAATTCCACGTCAAAAACTTCAAACTGTTTTGAGCTAAAAAATGTTGAAGGCCCAACCTGTGAGACATGGACATCGCAAAAATATCAAGATGCAGTTCTACTTATGCATCTTCCAGACACAATAGAGTACTAATTTACATCCTAGTTTCGAGAAATACACTTCATAAGTGTGGCTCTAAATGTGATTTTCAAGGTGTTGACAACCTATATTTTGGTCAAGTCAGAAGGAAGTTGCAATAGTTGCCTCAATGTGACTTTTGCCTAAATGTAATTTAACATTTTACTAAACATTTCTTGATCTATTTACATAATATCCTAACTTCGAAAAAATCGTGCAAAAAAACAATGCATTCAGTTAACACCATTACTTTTTTGATGGAAGAAAAATTAAGTGTTAAGCGTTAATAAATATGTGCATTAAGAGCTCAAGCCACACCACAACTATTCATCGATCAGGGAAGGAATAAACCATGATCCACAACCATTAATATGCATATTGATTTATGTTTTCTTAATATTACAGAATTAAAAAATGTAAGTTTCCCCTTCGTTTTGTATTTGTTATCTAGAATGTAATTTTATAGCTTAACTGATTTAAAAGGGTTTCAATTGCTTAATGATCACTTAGTTCTATGTACTAATGTGAAGTGCAGCCTTTATCAATCCAAATAACAAAAATAATACTCCCTCCATCCATGTTTGACTTTACAACCCCCTTATGAAGCAATAAATAAAATGATAATTATACTTAATGGGATATTTTGAACCCCCCCCACCCCCACCCCCCCACCCACCCCACACAGATACGATCACATGTAGTACAAATAATTTCTCAAAACTAATGTGTAATAGAATCTTGTTAAACTACTTGATTAAAACAGTATCAGTACACCTAGGTCCAAGTAGGTAGTTTTGAGTTCAAAATTACTCCAACATATAGGAACTTATCTTTGAGGTGGCGAAACGTATATATATTCTCTCATTTGAACCTTGCAAGGGGTACTCCAACTTAAGCCAAATTGTCTAAATAGGTTAGGAAGACGAAAGAAATTACTAAAGCGAGCAAAAGGGGTATTATTGGACGAAGAGCTTCCTTGGCTTCTGTTGAGCAGAATCAGAAATAGATTCTTATCAAATAAATGATATCAGAAGAATGCAACAGGCTACATAGCAGTTTAGATGCTTATTTTATTCCATAACAACTCTAGATGACACTAATTATAATAGAATCCAACTGAAGAGGAGATTTAAGGACACTTACCGGAGGTCCTAGTTCTGGAGGTATGATTATCCTCCTTTTGCCCCCAGGTCTCATGTCTCTAATTCCTTCCTCAAAACCTGCAATCATACTTTTCTGCTTATTGCAAAAATTTCTCTGAGAGGTAAAGATGTTACAAGATTGTGTGTTTGCTTAGATCACCTGGGACCAATGCTTTAGTGCCCATCCGAATCTTTGCAGGAGAACCTTGAATGTATGTGCTGTCAATACGACGTCCAGACTCGTTATAACCAATATAGTGGAAAGTCACCTGCCAATGGTTAAATAAATTTGGGTATGAATGAAGCAATGCAAATAATCAGCGAAAAGTAATCTGTTTATCATTTTTTAATGCAATTAAACCTTGCTTTTTCTTTAATTTGAAATCTGATGTCCTTTTTTTAAAGGAAAAATAAAGTGAAATACAAAAGGATCATCGCTAAGTCCAGGTGCAAAGTTGAACTAAGCCCAACTGAGCTTAGTAACAATATAACCAGCCTAAGTCAGCGATTTTGCATTCATACATATGTCAGAATAACTACATAACACTTTAAACAGTCCCCTTTCTGTGACGGAAAATAGATTTCACAATGATTGTCCCTAGTCAACTTCATAGAACTCAGGTGTGAAAGAACAAAGTGACTTACCAAGCTTTCTGTTCAGTAATGACTACGTACGGAGCCCAGGTAGTTAATACTGAATTATATCGAGTGAGTGGCAATTTTGTTTTGGTACTCAAAAATCCTTAAAAAAATACAATTAACAATCATCACCCATCACTGAAGTATGTCTAGCATAAGTCTACATTGGACAGAGGAAAACCTAAGTTGCTTGGACTCTCCAAAAATATTGCCGACCCGTGTCGGATCCTTCAAAAATACACTATTTTTGGAGGATCCGACACGCACCTGTCGACATTTTTGAAGAGTCCGAGCAACTTAGAGGAAAACCACTATCGGAAGAGGAAGATATGTTAATACAGACATCCAAGGATCATCTTAATTACTAACCAAAATGGTAAAAGACTACAGTACTAGATGCAATGACCTGTGCAGCGACAGTTTCTACAAGATCAAATGGAACTTATGAATGCAATAACATACAAACAACACAATTACATAAAGCATATAAAAAATGACCAGAAAAGGAAATGCTTTTTTTTACCATGAATGTACCATATTGGTTCCAAGTCTCCGGTAGAGAAATGAATGAACATGAAAGACGAACAGTATACTATTTTCCCAATAGGATGTATATTCAAAATAAATGACAATCTAATTAAAGTAAATCACGTTTTTCAGGAACAAAGAATGAAGAAAACCTGTTGACCATCCTTTGGGCAATCACCTTCACCAACAGAAAAATCCCACAATATAAGACCTGAATCACGCTTTTCATAGTTGTCAGGCGTTACTACTTTAACTGTAAAACCTGAAAAAGGATTTGAAGAGTCACTATCACATTATAAAGTATCGTGGTATCAAAAGAAGGAAATGGATGTCCAACTACTGATGTCTTAAACTTGAGTACTACACATGGTCTTTTCCACCCACACAGTCCCTCATGGGTAAACAAACCTTCTCTGATGAAACTGGGAAACTCTTCAGGTGCATTATTTTCTCTCTGGATCCGTTTGTTCTGCTCTAGTAAGCGTCTTTCATCATATGGGTTTTTGCTCTTTGTTTTCCCGAAAGCTGGAAAAGCGGGAGATATGCCAGATGTAATCAGAAAAAACAGGAGAGATCTGCGCTTCATATTGTCCTCATAATGCAATATATTTACTTTCTGTTCCCTAACCCTGAAAATATTCTGTATTTCAGCTACAAAAGATTGACATTGTAGTTAAAAGTTAGGTTACCTTTTATCTTGTAATGTGGCAGCTAAGCAACACTGGAATGTTGACTTCTGTCTGGGAAAAGATTGAGTTGTATGACAAGCTGATAAAGTATCTAAATTGAGAATAAAACAAGTAGTTTAATAAAGGGATTTATGCATGATAAATCATAAAGATTACCTATCAAAGGCTGGCAAATGTAGCTTAAAGGACCCTATATTGTATTCTCATGGCAAAAACTACATGGAAACAACAATAACAACAACATACCCAATGAAATCCCACAAGTGGGGTCTGGGGAGGGTAGAGCGTACGTATGCATACCTTATCGCTACCTCGTGGAAATAGAGAGGTTGTTTTTGAAGGACCCTCAGCTCAAGTTAAATTATTTGTCAATATCAAATATTGAAAACTGGAAGTAATACACACATCACTTGACATGGTTAAGAAGATGCTAATAATTTAAGCTAGGAATTCTGTTAATCCATAGAATAAACAATAACCCTAACTTCCTAGAGAAAATTGTTCCCTAAGTTAACATATAATCCTATATGAGTTCATATTGCTAGTCCAGAGCCTAGATAAAAGGAGAATAGTTAGTCAAACAACACACATGAAACTACTTAATTATGATGAATCCTCCCAATATCGAATGCCTTGGCACATGCTCTCCAACAACACCAACATACCTAGTGTATTCCCACAAGTGGGGTCTGGGGAGGATACACCGGTTTACCCCTATCGTATGAAGGTAAAGAGGCACGTGCTTTCCGAGGATTTAAAAAATATTGGAATAAAATGTATCAAGTGGAGCCAATTCATATAGCTAAACCTATAGGTGTAGCTAGAACTAAATGTTACTCCATATGTCCCTAATTACTTGTCCATATTTCATTTTTTAGTTGTCCCTAATTACTTGTCCATTTTGATAAATTAAGAAAGGACAAAAAAATTTTACCTCAATTAATTACTTTTAAAGTAGAACTTTTTGAAAATCTTTAAGGTTTTAATTCATCCACTTAATAATTAATAAGGGTAAAATGATAAATTTACTATATCAATTATTGTTTTCTTAACAGGTGTTTCAATTCAGAATTGAACAAGTAATTAGGGACAAAGGGAGTAGTAATTTTAGAGAATTCTTGGGGGTTAATATAGCATTTAATTAAGGTGAAAGGGAGATCAAACAAGAAAAAGGCATTCACATTGTTCATCATAGCACAGCTATCAAAGAGGAGAAACACAAAGAAGATAAATAATTCCAATAATTTCTGAAGCAAAAGTAATGTAAATGTGTCAAAAGCGAAGAGAGGAATTACATGGAGAAGAAATGTTGGACAGATTGAGAAGCATGACTTTGTCCTTTCTATGGAAAAGATTGAAGCTTTCAGAGCATTAGCAGTCACTTAATTGCAATGGAAAAATGGTTGCTGTGTCGTTTATTTGAGGAAAACAAAAATACAGCAACTTTATCTTCTCTTCACTTTGGAATTTGTATACACAACTACTAGATATTAACAATAAAACCCCTAACATATCTTCATATTAACATTCTGCTTCCATATTTCATTTTTCTTTCCTTCTGCCTCCTGTTTGTTTGAAATATGCAAATCTATATATATACCGATGAGGTATAAATATCTTCTAAACTATGTCGGAAATCCTATTGATACATGATACATCTAAACTTAATCTAAATTATTTTAAAATAAAATAAATACATCATAAATGATGATGTCGCATTGAGAGTGTGTGAACAATGAAAAGGAAAATATTTTTTCAATTAGTTAGTACACGAAATTATTGAAACAATTAAACTTATATATATTTCATTTTTTCAATTTTTTTTGTAATATATGTATTTTCCTCCTTAATTTTTATCTTTTCACTTAATATTTTTAAAAAACTACGTATATTTTATTTTAAAACAATTATATATTTTTTTAAAAGTGTCCTTAAATTTAACGTTTTCTCTTTTATGTTTTAGTTGATTTTCTCACTTATTTTGATATTTGTCGTAAATTAACTTATTTTAAGTACAAGACATTTGGAATTAAATTTGAAATCAAATCAAAAGGAAAGATGAAGAAAATAACCAACTTGTGTTGTGGTGCACTGGTGGTGAGAGTGCTTCACCCTTAACCAGAGGTCTCGGGTTCGAGCCCTGGGTATGGAGAAAATCTTGTTGGAAGCGCCACCCCCGAATGGGCCCTGCAGAGCGCGATCCAAATTTAGTCGAAGCTCCAATGTGGGCTCCAGGCACCGGGTGGAAAACCAAAAAAAAAGAAAAAGAAAATAAAAAGAATAAAAATCAATTAAAAAGAGAAAAAACAATGAATGAAATTTAAAAAATTAAAAAAATTAAATATAAATAAAATAAAATAAAATATGTGTATCAACTTAGTTCAGATAGAAGATAAAGAAAATAAGAAGATTTTTTCTTTAAAAAAAGATTTTTTTAGAAAAGAAAAGTATACACGTGTCGGCGCATATTATATATGCAGCCAAATTTACTTGATTGAAGATGTCACGTCAGTACAAAAGGTGTATGAAAATATTAAAAAATTGAGTTCTGGGGAAGGGGTAATATATAGGACCTGAGTTAAGTTAATGTGTCCCTGAAATTTCTATCATAATTTAGGAGGTACTTATTCCTTCTCCCATATCTATATCTATATAGATAGATGGATAGATGAGAAAAAAAATGCATTCGAAAAATATTTCTATCATATGTACTAAATCTTTGTATACTTTAAAATATTTATATAACCTCTCTCTTCTCCCCTTTCTCTGCTCACTCTCTCCTTCTTTCTCTTTCTCCCCTCCTCTTTCTCTGCTCTATCCCTCTTTCTGCTCTCCCCCATCTATATCTTACTCCACCTTTCTTTTTTTCTCTCTCCCCTATTTTTGCTCGGTAAAAATGTGTGACAATGCATTTTTTTTATTCCAATTACATAAATTTATGCATGATACACTAATGAATGAATCAATGCTTATTTTGATACTAGATACTTGTATCTTTGATATTAGATAAATGTATTTATGCACAAATACATTAAATATTTAATATCAGATACATTGGTAAAATTAATGATGGATACATCCACTACAACAAACATGATATTTAGCTACGAAATTATTAGGTATGACACTTAATTCGTCACTAATTATTCACTTTTTGTGACGAAAATTACATTTCGTATTAAAATCTATGAACCACACTTTTAATGACGAAACACAAAAAATTGTAGCTAAATTTCGTCCGATTAATAATATTTGTATGTATTTCTTTTACCCTTAATGGATCATTTACTACATACAATTACATCTATAGATCTTATCTTAGAAACAATTTACTACCACACAAATATAAATAACTTATTTTAGATTAAAAGTTTTAAATTAATTTAATCAACACCACTTAAAATTTACAATGATATAATATTTATATATAACTTATTTATATTTAAAAAAATCTAAAATTACATAATTAAACTACTTAAAATTAAAGAATAACTTTTAGCCTATTCTATTCTAATTCATTTCAATTCTAGCCATTCCAATTCAAATTCTCATTTCAATTATAGCCATTGTTGATTTCAATTATAGCCTATTCTTATTCCTATTATCAACTCCAAATTCTAATTTAATCCCAACCGTCCATCTTTTAAGTTAAATCCAAGATCCAATCATAAGCATTGATTTTCTCAATTAAATATCAAAAACAAAATTGAGAATTTTTTTGAATGAATTTTATTTAAATCGTCTTCCAGAGGACGATTTTGTGTAAAATAAAAAACAAAAAAAATTATAATACCGACTTTTGAAAGTCGATAAAATTAAATAGTACGTAATTAAATTAATTTTCATTAAAATATTTATAAAGTGACTTCCAGAAAATTAATAAATTAATATTTTCAATTAACTTTAAATAAATCGTCTTCCGGATGACGGTTTTATATAAGTTAAAAAAAAATTAATATAAAATACCGACCTCATGACGTCGGTATTTTTATTTCATCTAATTACTTTTAATAAAAGCGATATTCGGAGGTCGATTTGTTTAAAATGTTCCTATTAATCATAATTTTGCTAGCATAATACTAAATTTTCATTTTACACATACAATTAATTGTTTAAAAAAGTGCAACAATTTTGTATACTTTTATAAATAAAAAGTTAGAATTCGTGGAATAAATCAAAAACACCAATAATCCATATTTAGAGTATATAACCTTCAATGTCTTATCTCGTTTTATGAAATAGACAATAGAACAATGTAAATTACTGCACAAACCAAGTTCTATCAAGATTATTACGTTCGATCATGAATGGATGTCAAGTGTAGTGATCAACTAGAGTGGATGTCAAGTGTAGATGAAACTGATATCAACTAGAGTGGATGAAAATAATTTTGGATACATAGATAAATTAAATTGATACAGGTACGCAGATTAATAATTTGTGAAACTCATATATATTCTACATAGGAAGAGAGGCGATCGAGAAAAGAGAGAGGCGAACGAGAAAAGAGAGAGAAGAGCGAGAGAGAGTTAGTTAATCTCAAATATATGTGAATCGTGTTTGAATACAATATTTATGAAACAAACTACACCTAATTTGATCTGCATGTAGCTATTTTGTCAGATACATGAATCTGAAAAAATATTTTTGCATCACAAAATGTAATTAGAAATGTTATTGTTTAAGCATGTAATTAGCTCCAATAATAGTGTGCTTCATATTGTTTATCAAGCTTCTTCTTTAGCAATGCAAATATAACAACAAAATTTATTAGGGCTGATAAAATTAGCCCAAATCCATACAATTCGTTCAATATATCCATGTTTTAATGATTTTGAATTGTAGTAATTTTGATAATGAATTAATTTGACTTATACCTAAGTTGGCCCATCATAAATTATCAGCTCAAATAAACACATGAACCAACCTAATCTTGACCCATAAAAATACTCTCTTTTTCTTCAAACGACCCAATCGGATCAAATTTAAACTAGCATCCAATATGTACAAGAGAAAAGGACCAACCCAAAGTGCCAGACCCATAAGGTAAAGAACAGAAAAAGGAAAAAACAAAATTAAAATAAAATATAAGAATTGGAAAGGACATCAGAGATTAGGAAAAAATTTAGGCCCTTCTTGAGACTTGTAGAAGCTATTGTCATCCATTGATCTCCGACCATCACGAAATCTATGAGCAAGGATCGTCTTTCCTCCCATTCTTCTCTATGTCGTTGGGTACTCTAAATGTTGCTGGAGTAGTACAAGCTCAATCTTGAGGTAAGCATTTATGAATTTCACTTATGTAAAGTTTTTATTGCAATGTAAATAACCTTCAGATCTATTCACTGACATGCGGTCAAAGGAAGCATAACAGATTTATTTGTCCAGTCAAC
Organism: Solanum chiquidenum; assembly: GCA_029582725.1. Taxonomy (NCBI): domain Eukaryota; kingdom Viridiplantae; phylum Streptophyta; class Magnoliopsida; order Solanales; family Solanaceae; genus Solanum; species Solanum chiquidenum. Next base: position 19,975 of record JAJOOS010004890.1, read on the forward strand.
CATGGAAAAGTTTAGTTTCTTGTTCCTCTAGATCTAGGTTCAGTGGGTTGAATTCCTTTACAAAATTAATATCACCACCTAAACTTCGATCTAAACAAAGGAGTACTAATTTATTTTCATTTTTGAGGTTAACCTTGACCTCCACTATCTAGGATTTATGAACCTCATATAAACATGAAAATGACATAGAAATAGTCTAGATGTATAATTGCTACCAATAACTCACTAGTCTTGATTTTATATCATATGCAACACTAATATGCTCTCACCAGGTGCATGATAATGTAACCAACTAAATCTAATTCATACATCAATAAGGAGAAGTAGCCTATTTGATCTAGAAACTACTTGTATAATCATTTAAACTCTAAACTTGATACTGTACAAACTCTAGATGCTATACTACCTTAATCTCAGTTGTGGTATACCATGTTTGTCTATGTTAATGATTTTTCTTCCTTCACTTGGAACCTCTTGGAAGTGTTTAAATTTAAAAGTACCAAAAATGAAAAATTAGGTTAGCAAAAAAATCAACAAGAGTATTTCCCTTCCTAAGTAATGTTGTATTCTTACTATCATTAATTTTCTTATTCTATTGATGGAGTTGACCTCTAATGCCACACTTTATGGAATAGCCCAGTCTCTGTTTAGCATATGTACTAATGTCAAAGAGTAAATATCCAATATCACCCTATTAAGGCTATTCTCCAAAAAAAATTGAAGCCCTTCTCTAATGGAAATTGCATCTGCCACTAGATTGGTAGTATCATAGATATTCTCTCCCTTAGAAATCTTCAAAATCACATATTGCATCTCTAACATAGAAAGTTGCAACACTAGGCCTAGGTTGCCTCTAGAAGCCCCCTCTGTGTTGCATTTCAACCACCTCAGAGGTGGTGGACACTATTGCACCACCTTGATCTGAAATACAGGTCTATAGGCTTTTAAAAGAGAAATCATTTGAGGCAGATAGTTGGGAATATCAACGCACTTAAATTTCAACTTGATGAACTTTTTTATAGTGCTACTAATATCTCAAATCACCTTGTTAATAGAATATGAACCCCATGAATCACAATATTTCTCCTTCTCCAAATATACCACAAAATGATGTTAGGGACTGCTTAATAAATCACCTTTTGTCTACTATTACCTTTAGTCTTCCACCACTTCATCAGAATTTGTTTAAACTAAACACACAGCCCTAGTAAACCAGTTTCACATGAATAATAATTCCACACATCTCTAGCAACATCTCCTAAAAGAAAAAAGTATTCCAAAGTCTCTTATGTTGGAATTTCACAACAGCCACATAATTGAGAGACATTAGGATTCCATTGTCCTATCACAAAAGCCAGTGGAACTTTGCATTTTCACACCTTTCAAGCAAAGAAAGACATTTTGAAAGGAATACCTTGAACCCACATCTTCTTTTAAAAAATAGATTTCTCCTCTTCTTTCCTGACCTTGCCTTATCCACCAAGATTTATCCCCTTATTAGATTTTATTATATGATCCATGTGATATTAAACATGCTCAAACATATGAGTAGGAACTTGTAATTTCATATGTTCATGATCTCATCCCGCTTCATTCATAAAGTACTCTATATCAGTAAGGTTATGACAAGTCTGAATTTTGTTGCGATTGATAATAAAGGACCTAGCATTGCCAAATTATCAAACCAAATAGATGATGTGCCACATCTATGTTCCCACCATATGAATTGTTCAATAGTAGCCCCGTCCTGCAACATGTTCTTCCAAACCTATGACCCTCTCTTTTCCACTACATGTCGGAATTTTCTTTTTAAAGTACTTAATCCACATGAAATTATCCCATAGTGTGTTTTGAGTTCTGAATCTCCACCAAAGCTTGGCATATAATGCTTGTGACATATCAAACATAGATTTGAACCCCAATCCTCCTTCTTGTTTAGGTAAACAAACTTTGTCCTAAGTAGCCCAGTGCTTACTCTTTCCTGTGGCTTTATCACTCTAAATATATTTAGAAAAATTTCTATGAAATTCTTCTAAGACACATATAGGAGGAACAATGGTTGAAAGAACATGAAGAGGAACACTTTGTAAAATACTAGTAATAAACACTAATACACACTTATTTACCTCTATATGAAAGTATATTTCTTTTCCAAGCTTGTAATGTACCTTTGGCCCTTGCAATAAGCTCAACTTAATGTTCCTTTCTTTTCCCAGCATGTGTGTTAGAACACCTAGATACTTTAGTGGAAATTCCCCCTATGAAATTCTGTACATTCCTCAATCAGCTTCCTATTAGTAATTGTTACATTAGGTTGTAAATAAGCTGCCTGATTAAGTTTCATACTCCTGCAATATTATCATGATCTTTAATAAAGAGTATATGTTAGCTGAAGCAAAAATAATAATATCTTCTGCATAAGTCAGATGATTAATATTCGCACTCCATTTAGGCAATCCCTATCATGTAAATATATCATTCTCAAATAGAGAATTTAAAGCCCTAGACATAACTTTATATGATAAAATAAACCAAGCAGGGGACAGAGGATCCCCTTGCTTCACTCCAGTAGAGTTAAAGAAGCCATAAGACTGCCCATTTATCAAAACTGAATACCAATTATTGTCAAGTAAGCTCCATATTAGATCAATAAACAACTCAGAAAACCCATCTTCCTCAGAACCTTCATTAGAAAAAACCATAAGACTCAAAAGTCTCAAAGCTTTAGATTACCTAAGAGATACCAACAAAGTACATAAGAGAATATGCATCTCTGTCTGACAACACCTTCTAGTAATCATAATGTTACTAGGACAAACCCCTAAGTCACGAACAATGACTGAAACTAAAAGACTAGAAAATAGTAAATTGACAATGGCCTTGCCCTTGAACTATGAGGACACCAATCCAAGTGTTAACCGGAGAAATCCATCTAACCACGAGCAATTGGAGGAGCGTCAAATCCTATATTTTAAAATAATATAGGCATGATATGCATCAGTACTTTGAATGTACCAAATATGGGGAAATATGCATAAATGTAAACATGATAATATAGTAAGCTTGAAACATAATATGCATGACTAAGTAAAATGTAGTAAAACCTTTTAAGTGAGCTTCATAAATCATGGACAAGGTCAATGCATATTGAAGACCATAAGAAAAGCTTACATAAAACCTTTCAAGAAAACATTCATTTGTGGGATATTTACTATTAACTAACAATAGATCATGTGAGCTATAACAGAGAATCTGGTGTAACCCTCACACCAAAAAGAGAGGGACCTACTTGCCAAGGTAAGGGCACTTTAAGTTCTTTCTTACTAAAGTGGATCCACTAGCTTAGGTCATTTAAGACAATCCTATGGAGTCACGTAGTTTGGAACAAGGGAATAGCTATTAAAGACCAAACCTATACTAATAGTAAGACCTACATTCTAAAGTCCTCTTGGTGCTAAGAAAAATCCAACGGAATAGACATATTCATAATCAAATCAAAATACTTGGAAAGACGATAATCAAAAGACTATCAATCCAATCATAAGTTCATAATCATAATATAGCTCCTTTCAAAACCATGAATTCATAATTATTCATTAAGACACTTACCTATATAAGCATTTAAATCATGATTCCCATTCAAATGTGAGAAAAACTTTCACAAACCATTGATACTTTATCTTAAAAGCATCATTTAGTAAAAAATCATCAATTTCATAAATCATGCATAGATTCATAGGTTCATAATCATAGTAATAGCAATAAGGCATGATTTAATATGAAATCAATTGGAGAGCATGTAATTGAATCAAATCATGCATAATGTCACGACCCAGGGGTAAACCCTAGATGTAACATGGCGTACTTGACCCCGAAGGGGTCTCATACAAGCCCTAGCATATCATAACATAAGATAATAGAAAAGTATAGAAAATTTAAAAACTTTTATCCATACAATCGAAGTCTTTACTACACTTTTGTCTCAAACCATCTAATACAACTTTAGAATAAAACTCTTGAGCCATAGCCCATACAATAGTTTTAACATGAAAATAAAAGACATAAATAGAATAATGGTGTTGTCCTCGAAGCTATGAGGACTCACCAAATCTTCAACTCCTTGCAACTTCTAGAAACTTGTCTCCAAGAGTAGAACTCAATCTCCAAACCCTACATTTGATGAGAATGTAGGCAAAGTATGCGTTAGTACAAAATTTACTAAATATGTTAGCTAGCATAACCATAAGAGCATAACATAAGGGTTAGTCAACATAAGACATAATCATATGAAATACTTCATGAAAACATGAACTATAGGCATAAGAGACAATATCATAATAACAAGCAAAGTCTCCAATATAAGCATCATATAAGCATTATTCAATTCCTAGTCATTTGTACCATAATAGGACTACTCTTAAGTAACCTCAAAGCATACTTGTGCAATGCATGAACAACATCCCATAATACCATCCAAGCTAATCACCCCTTTTTGGTCATCTTAATCATAGTCTATATGCATAGTCAAGACCTAGGCTTCATGTACTAAGAGCACTATACATCTAAGTAACCTCAAAGCATACTTGTGCAATGCATGAAGGACATCCCATAATACCATTCACACTAAGCATAACCTTGAAGTCACCATATGCATACCTACCATTCATTTGGTCTCATTCTTAGCTTACTTCATATAGTCAAGGGAACTATCACCTTAAGTCAATCATATCATGGAAGGCAACTATAGCAACAACCCAAGCTAAGTCTACACTTTATAAGAGAGCACTTCATAAATAGCTTCAAGTCATACTTGTACAATGTATGAATAGCATCCCCCACTACTATCCACACTAAGTACCACTTTAGGCTATCATACATACTCACTAGTTGGGGACAAGTCCATCTTTACTATTTTCCATTACTCATTTAAGGTACTTTTCTATTAGTACAAGGCAAGTCACAACACATGAATGAATTCTATTTCTCAATTCAAGGCTACCAAGGAATAACACCCTAATAGGCTAGATCATGCTATCATTTTGCTAACATAACTATACTATGCTAAACTAACTACCTTGGAAGGCACACTATTATGCAAGTCCAAGTTATTCTAGGAAGGGTACAAGTGTGCCATCTTAGCTACCATGAAATAGTCTTAGACCAACTAAGTCATGCTACCCTTACAAGCACATTATGATGCTAATGCAAGATACCCTTAGGAGAGTATGTGCCCTCAATCCTAAGCTACCCTTAGGAGAGTATAAGTCCTCTATCCTAAGGTACCATGAAATGGTCTTGGCCAAACCAAGTCATGCTATCATGAAGGCATCCTAAAAATGCTAGTTCAAGTTACCCTTAGGAGAGTATAGATCCTTAATCTTAGGCTACCATGACTATACCTAACTCAAGCTACCATGAAATACGTCTTACAATGTTAAGTCAAGCTACACTTAGGAGATTATGGATCCTCAATCCTAAGCTACTAATCTTGGTCTTGTCTTACCAAGTCAAGCTATACATGAAGGGAACATAAGTCACAACTTCAAGCTATTCTAGTCTAACATGCTTTGATTCATTTTAGGTGATTAGCTTTTCAGCCTAGAATCATTCTATGTGAGAAGACCTTTCATATTCTACATACATATCTAGATTTCAAGACATTCTAGTCACAAGCTTCTTCTTTAAGCAATTCTAATTGTAATTTATCATATAGCCCTAATCTAGATCATTACTCATCATGGTCCATCATATATATTCTATTCTTATTCAACACATGAATATATGTTTCAAACTTTAGACAATTACTACTCAAAGCATTGATTCTAGAAGATCACTCATGAACCTTCAATTTCACCTTTCATGGTAATAACCCACATAATTCAACTTCATCAATTAGACTAGAGTAACCATGAAAATCACATGAATTAATCATAATATCACAATTCAATGCTAAATCAATCATAATTCATCAATACCCACTCAATTGGGTCTACATACAATATAACCCACAACATTGAAGAAACCCCAACTTGAATTGGGAATTTTCTTCATCAAATTGGGGAATTCTAGGGGGCTCTATGGGTGGAAGAACCTGATACGCTCAAGTTACACCTCCTTACAGAAGCGTAAGCGATCGTTATCAAGTAAAGAACTCAACTTGTAGGTTGGGGTCGATCCCACGAGGAATATGGTCTAGACTTAAATTCAACTCACGATTATATTCGTTTAGTCAATGTATTTCCAAAACAAGTAATTAAAAGGGGGGGATTTGTGTAACAAATTTTGGAAATTATGTAATCAATTAGTGAGCAAGATTCAAACTTTGGTTGTTATCAAGATGAGAAAGAAACTAGGGCGTATGTGTTCCCCATAAGCTCATAACTCCGTAATCCTAGTAATAACAATCCTTTCCTAATGTATTACATGCAAAGTGGTAAGTTAGGTATCCTTATATCCTTGGTCCGGCATATAGCGAATTTCACCCCGCACCTTGGTCCGGCTACGTGTTTATAATTTACTAAACCTTATATTTACCTCATATTAGACATCACATCGATGTATGGCTTAGTTTTCACCCTCGCACCAATCGATATTAGACTATTAGATAGTATCACACTAAATCTATGTTGATAATTCTTTTCTTGTTAATTACCTCCTTGGTTCGACAAGTAGTAATAAGCCGAGTTCTAACGCGTGCACTCGTTAAAAAGATTTCTAAGCAAAAGAATTATCAATGCATGCAACAACACTATTCAATATTGCTTAATTACTATTCATACTTCGTTAATCACTCATGGTTCCCACAACCCTAGTTGTGGATTTAGTTACCCATAATAGCAAGAACACCATTCATAATATTAGAAGAAGAAATCATGAACTTACGTAATAGATTAGAATAAACCCAGAATCTCAACTTGAATTTCAAAGTCAAAATCGTCAAACCTACTTAGGAAATAAAAAATTGATAAAATTGCAAGTTAATCTCCGAAGCCAAAAACTAGAACAAGAATAATAATGTCTAACCCTTAAAATCAAGGTTTACATGCCCTATATATAGAAAAATAAGTCCTAACTAAAAAGGAAATGAAATAAGGAAATAATGTTTCAGGACGTGGTTTCGATCGACGATACTGACCTACGGACCGTGGATTGATCTATGGTCTGTAGGTCCCTTCCGTGACTCAGGACTTAGGCAAATTTCTAACTTCAAAATCTTCAAATCTCCGAACCAAACGATGGATCACCAGTACGGACCATGGATTGATCTACGGTCCGTGGATCCTCCTCCATTGCTCCATACTTAGAATCTTCAAAATCAGGTACTGGAACCCCTCTCTGAATCATTTGACGGATCAGCATTACGGTCCATCGATTGCAACTGTGGTTCTACACTTGGTCAAGAATTCCTTGATCTTCTTCCATGACTTCCTAGTCCATCTATGATCATCATCTACGGAATGTGAATGGACCTACGGTCTGTGAATCACATCCGTAGATGGGCTTTTCTGTACATTCCTCAGCTATGTCTCTCAACTTCCACGTCTGAACATATTTCCTACAAACATGATAAAAACACATTAAAACCAATACAAAATTGCCCTAGACACACATAACTCTTAAGTGAAATGTATTAAAAATATCGTAAACTCACGGTATATCAACACACTCAACTTAAATTCGTTGTTTGTCCTCAAGCGACGCACTAAGACTCTGAACGACACTTGTATAGAAGCAAGCATTCAAGCACAAGCAATCATATGGCTCTCTATCCCGACTCTCTTTTCGAGTGCAAATCTTTTCTCTTAGACTCAATAAGCTAATTTATGTGGATTAAAATATGACAAGGATCGACCAATCAACACACAACATACACTGTTTTGCTATCACCAAGGTATCAACTTTCCGACAATGTAACTAGTACCCTTACTTCAAACGAAATCCCTTTTTACACAATGAATATGATTTTTAGTACAAGGGTTCATTAAACACTCACGCTCAGAAGTAATTTCAAGTACAGTTAGTGCTCAATACCATAGGCTTGCCCTTATTTTCACTGCTTAGACTCTCCAAACTAGTTGCTAGGATCACTATAGGACTTATCTTAGCTTGTAATGTAGGCTCGGGGTTAGGTGTGGTACATTTAGGTACTTTTAGTGACTTTCTGCCCTCCTTGACATTACATTGGCTATTTTCCTCTTCCTTGACCTATTTTTGGCGACTTTTTATCTCAATTTCTTTCCCTTCACTCTTTTCAACCAAGGATGCAACTTTTGACTTTTTGACACTTAGTTCTCATTTTCTTCTTTTTCTTTTACTTTATTTTCACAAAGTAACATCCTCTTTCATACTTTTTCCTCTTTTCAACACAAAACTCTTTTCATACCCTTTCTTTCATTTGGTTTCCTTTTTCATAGCCACCCTCAACTTATGCAATTTGCATTAGTTGAGGTGCACAATGTCTGATGTCGGACCAGGGCCAAGATCAAGGTCACTTTTTAGGCTTAGCCACCCTCAACTTAGGCTTTTGGCCTAAGTCAAGGTGCACATGTCCAAGAAGGGATCGGGGCCAAGACAAGGTTTTCAAGGGAAGGTGAGTTAAGTGAATCAAAAGAATTGGTCAGTTTTAGGCTCAAATATTTGGATCAACATGTAATAATGCTACCATTTGGTTAGATCATTTAAGGCTTAAGTGGACTTGTATGAACAAGGGCTTATGATCACTTCCTAACTCCTAGCCTAGATTATCTTAGCAGGACTAACCGGACAAGTTCTAGATTGGCACAACACTGTCTGAACAATCAACCATTCTCACACACTCTTGGCACCAAGTTTCATTATCAGATTATCAGATTATCATATTACCCAGTTTAAGTTTTAGCTTAAGTCATGAGATCAAGTTGGTTCTTTATCATGTCATACTCAGAGCCAACACATTCAACTCATTCTAGCCTACAGATTTTAGCACATGCCACAGATTTTGGATGGGTATCATTTTTCATTCTTTACTTATGCCATCATGCTCATTCTTTCTCATGCTTCTACACAAACAATCCTAACATATGTCAGTTCAATAGAAATTAAGTAGTCTCTTGAGGAAAAAGAACACAAGCAAGAAAATTCCAAGAGAGGATTATGAGTTGGGTTACACAGACTTCACCCTATCACTCACAATCGATTTACACCACCCCTAACAAAATAGAGTGCAATTGTCCCCAATGCATAAAAATAAGAAATAAAGAGTAGGGTGAAGGTAAAGCAAACCTGTGGCGCGAATGCGCGAAAAACCTCAACAAGCGGATGGGTCCGGTTTCTCAGAGCCCGTTGGAACGACACTTAGGTCATCCTTAGTAGTGCCCACATCATCAATCATAGCACCATCAGTAGTGCTCACGCTACTAGATGCACCAACACTTGGATAGATTTAGGATACATACCTGGGATCTACGGACACCATTCACGGTCCGTGGATTGACCCATAGACCGTCGATGGGGTTCGTAGACCTCTGCCCAGTCCTTTTTCTATAAATTTGGCTTTTTATCCCTGCACATGTAGTAACCGTTAGGCTTTTCTTTTTACATTTTCTGGACACTTTCTACACACGGACCCTATGCTATATCTAGCCAACACTAATACAAAAAAAATAAAACACCTATCTAAAGGGTTACAAAAATTCAAATAAACAAAGAAAACTCCTAAATCGAAAAGCAAAACCTATAGTTGGCTAGATTGTACATCTTGGGTTGCCTCCCAAGCAACGCTTGATTTAACACCGCGGCACGATGCAGGCCCCTTGATTACTCAGACTTCATCAAGATGCCATGCCTCTATCATTTCATTTACACTTTCAGAATTTTCCATGTAGCTTTTTATCCTCCGGTAGTCAGTTTGAACCTTGTCCCACTCCTTTTCTCGAGCTCAACCACTTCATGTGGGGACACTTAGGTCACTCTGAATGGTCCAGTCTATTGGGACTTCAATCTGCTCGAAAATCAGCACAACCTTGATTTATACAACAACACTAGAGCACTAGGAGCTAGGTTGCGCTTTTCTGTCTTTTGAGCATTACACTTCTTCTCCGTGTGTAATGTTGCACCTAATTTCTCCTTACTAAACACTACATCACCTTTTCCGAAAGTGTGACTCACCACATATACCAATTTAAGATCACTTTCTTGCTTCATTGACTTACATACGTTAAAGGTCACCTCTTCTTTATCTAGTCGAAACTTCATCTTCCCTTTCTCCATATTGACTAAGGCATGCCCAATTGCAAGGAATGGGCAACCTAAGATGATGGGGACCTCAAAGTCAACCTCAATCAAGTACAACAAAGTCTTCTGAAAAAATGAATGACCCCACTTTCACAAGGACATATTGAATCACTCCAATGAGCTTTTTCACAGTTCTATCAGCCATAAGTAAGCGCATCGCAGTTGGTTTTGGAACTCCTAAACCCAACTTCTTATAAATGGACAATATCATCAAGTTAATGCTGGCACCCAAATCACACAAATCTTTCACAAAGTACATCTTACCGATGGTGCATAGAATAGTGAAAGCTCCAGGATCCTCTTTCTTTTGTACCAGTGACGTTGTAGAAATGGCACCACAATGCTGCAGCCTCTCATCATTCTCAAAACTGACAGCCCTCTTTTTGGTCACCAAGTCCTTCATGAACTTTGCATACCCATGCATTTTCTCCAAAGCTTCTATCAAATGGACATTGATGGAAAGTTGTTTCAACATAGTTATAAACCTGCGGTACTTTATTTCTTCAGCCTTCTGCACTAACCTCTGTGGGAAAGGAAATGGAGGTCTAGGCATGGGGATGACCTTTTGGGTTATCTCCGCTTCCTTCTCTGTAGCATTCTTGGACTTTCTAGTCATCTCAATCTCATCATCACCTTTTTCTACCACTTTTTCTACATCGGGTGGCATGGGGGGGGGGGCTCAATAGTCTGCTTTCCTCCATGAGTCGTGATTGCCATACAATGCCCATCATTCTTTGGATTCTGGATGGTGTTACTGGGATGCGTGCCCGATTGACATGTATTCACAGTAGCAAACAACTGACGAAACTGCTGCTTAAGATGCTTTATCGACACTGCATAGACATAAACTTTTTGACCAATACCATACAAGTTATTTCGCATCTCCTTCACATTCTCATCAGTTGCATACCTCTTCATCATTTTCTCCATCATATCCTCAATACGTGACATATTACCTCCAGCTTCCCTATTACCAGATTCCCGATTTTGAGGAGGGACATAAGGTCTAACCTGATCATTTATGTTACCATAGTTGTTCCGGTTGTAGTTGTTGTCGCAATTGTAGATCCCATCTTAGACATATTGACCTTCTCGGTTGTAGTTGCCATAGTTCTGACCTTGGTTTACTTGCCCTTGGCGCCAATTATCCGAGTTGGAACCTTGGGCATTGACTCGGAAACCCCCGTCTGATCATTCACCAAATAAGCATCCTTCTCGTAGTAATATTCCTCCTCTGGTGGTGTTGGAGTCTTGGTCAAGTAATTGACCGCATTTACTTTTTCTGCACTTCCGCTCACATGCTTCAGGACCAACCTAGTTTTGTCCTCATCTGAGCCATTTCTTCATGAATATCATCAGCAGATTGATTAGTTGTAGCTTGGACTGCAAACATGTTTCTCCCAGTATCTGACTTTCTAGTGCTCCAAGATTTATTGTTTTGGGAAATTTTCTCCAGTTTCTCAGCGATCTCCTCAAAAGTGCACTCACCATATGAACCTCCAGCGATAGTACCAAGCACTGCCTTACTGTTGTCATCCTAACCTAGGTAGAAATACTCCTTTAGCGACTCATCATCAATACGGTGATTCGGAACACCCCCTATGAAAGCAGTGAACCTGTCCCAAGAACTACTCATAGACTCTCCGGGTAGTGCTATAAAATTCTTGAGTTTATCTTTGTGGTTCAACTTCTTAGACACTAGAAATAATCTTGCTAGGAACACATCAGTGTTCCCATGTGTAGATTGAGTTATAAGGAAGCTCATTAAACCACACAAAAACATCGCCGGTCAATGATAGAGGGAATACTCGCAATCCAATGACATCCATGTCCAAGTCCGTTTGACCCACACAACTTTTGCAAACACTCCTTAGCTTGGTTATGTGAGCATGTGGATCTTCCGATGCCAAACCAGCAAACAAGCCCCTCGCTGTAAGCATCTGCATCAAACTGCTAGTCACCACAAATGTATGCCCCGAAGGTAGAGGGGGTAGGACAAGAGGTCATTCAGATTCAATAGCATTAAAGTTGACCCTATAGTTATCACACAGTCTTGGTCCTGATGGATCATGTACCCTCACTGCATCTCTCAGTAAATTTGCAACTTGAACCTGATTATTCTCATCACAAACCCTCGGAGGCTGCAACCCAATAACATCACCTAACTCTCCTCCGATAGGATTAACTGGAATTCCTTGATTATTCATTCTCCGCAAAGTTCAGTTCAGTTCTAGATCGTAAGGAGTAAGTGGTTCACCTTGGCTTCGTGTACTTGGCATACACTATAGTAGGAACCTGAGAGAAACAAAAACAACAAAAAAGGTAAAATTAGAAAATATTTGATTAAAGTTCAATAATGTAGTTGTTTTTAATCTAAAAACCTATTTATCCAGCAGTGGCGCCAAAATCTGATACGCTCAAATTACACCTCCTTACAGAAGCGTAAGCGATGTTATCAAGTAAAGAACCTAACTTGTAGGTTGGGGTCGATACCACGAGGAATATGGTCTAGACTTAAATTCTACTCACGATTATATTTGTTTAGTCAATGTATTTTCAAAACAAGTAATTAAAAGGGGGGGATTTATGTAACAAATTTTGGAAATTATGTAATCAATTGGTGAGCAAGATTGAAACTTTTGTTGTTATCAAGATGAGAAAGAAACTAAGGCGTATGTGTTCCCCATAATCTCATAACTCCGTAATCCTAGTAATAGCAATCCTTTCCTAATGTATTACATGCAAAGTGGTAAGTTAGGTATCCTTATATTCTTGGTCCGGCATATAGCGAATTTCACCCCGCACCTTGGTCCGGTTACGTGTGTATAATTTACTAAACCTTACCTTTACCTCATATTAGATATCACATCGATGTATGGTTTAGTTTTCACCCTCGCACCAATCGATATTAGACTATTAGATAGTATCACACTAAATCTATGTTGATAATTCTTTTCTTGTTAATTACCTCCTTGGTCCTGTAAGTAGTAACAAGGCAAGTTCTAACGCATGCACTCGTTAAAAAGATTTCTAAGCGAAAGAATTATCAATGCATGCAATAACACTATTCAATATTGCTTAATTACTATTCATACTTCGTTAATCACTCATGGTTCCCACAACCCTAGTTGTGGATTTAGTTACCCATAATAGCAAGAATACATTTCATAATATTAGAAGAAGAAATCATGAACTTACATAATAGATTAGAATAAACCCAGAATCTCAACTTGAATTTCAAAGTCAAAATCGTCAAAACGTACTTAGGAAATAAAAAATTGATAAAGTTTCAAGTGAATCTCCAAAGCCAAAAACTAGAACAAGAATAATAATGTCTAACCCTTAAAATCGAGGTTTACATGCCCTATATAGAGAAAAATAAGTCCTAACTAAAAAGGAAATGAAATAAGGAAATAATGTTTCAGGACGCGGTTTTGATCGACAATATTGACCTACGGACCGTGGATTGATCTATGGTCCGTAGGTCCCTTCCGTGACTCAGGACTTAGGCAAATTTCTAACTTCAAAATCTTCAAAATCTCTGAACCAAACGATGGATCACCAGTACGGACCATGGATTGATCTACGGTCTGTGGATCCTCCTCCGTAGCTCCATACTTAGAATCTTCAAAATCAAGTACTGGAACCCCTCTCTGAATCATTCGACAGATCATCAGGATGGTCCGTAGATCAATCTACAGTCCGTTGATTGCAACTGTGGTTCCACACTTGGTCAAGAATTCCCTGATCTTCCTCCATGCCTTGCTAGTCCATCTATTATCATCATCTACGGAACGTGAATGGACCTACGGTCCGTGAATCACATTCGTAGATGGTATTTTCTGTACATTCCTCAACTATGTCTCTCAACTTCCACATCTGAACATATTTCCTACAACCATGACAAAAACACATTAAAACCAATACAAAATTGCCCTAGACACACAAAACTCTTAAGCGAAATGTATTAAAAATACCGTAAACTCACGGTATATCAGAACCCATAGATGAATAATATAACATACCTTAATACAAAGCCCTAACACAAGCTTGCAATAATGGAGTCTTTGTTCTTGACCTAAGCTTCAAGCTCTATATTCTTCTTTAAGTCTTGGGTTTTTTAGAGAGAGAAATATCTAAGAGGAGAGTATTTTTGGGGTTTGATTTGGGTCTTGTGAAATAGTGACTTAATTGGGTGGTTAAAAGCTTAAAATATCTTATATAGGGGTTTTAATACTAGGTAAAATGACCCCACCCAATAACTCCCACGTTTGGAATTTTGTAAAAACTCCTCCACTTGGCAGCCTACTGTCCAAGCTTCACAAGAGGCACCACGGGTCGTGGTCCTCACCACTGACCGTGATCCTGCTCGTGGTCTTGGACCAGTAGCTAGGTTATTGAGTCTTGGCATCCAGAAACCTAAGGCATGATCACGAGCCTTCCCACTAGCCGTGGTCAAGACCACTGGGCGTGAAGTGGCTCATGGTCCTTAGGCAATAGCTTGGCCTCAAGGACTTGCCTCCCACAAGTCTAAGGGGACTTCACGATACCTCCCACGAACCGTGATCAAGACCACTAGTCGTGAAGATGGTCGTTAACATGGGGCAGTACCTTGCCAAGGATGGGCCAGCCTTGGCCTTCGGCTTAGGCTTTGCCCCTTTACCTTGGCACTTGCCCTTGCATCCCTCAATTAAATCTTAAATGGTCTTCTAAGCTACGGGGTGTAACAAGTGCCTTGACGTTTAACCCCTAAACCCCTCATTCTAAGTACATGAAGTCTTATCTACAACTCTAACATATTACATCATACTCTAGAACCCTAGCTTGAGGCTCTAGTTTAGTCTACTAGTTTCCAGGGTATTACAATATCTCTCCCTTGGTATCATTCGTCCTCGAATGACGATTCTAAACACTTCTTAAAGGAAACGACTCTAGACTAACAGCCCATCATGCATGAAATACATCTAAATGCACACAACCAAGGAGGAAAACTTCAACTCCAAGCTAAACATACTTAATGCAACACAAGGGAGTAGGAACTACATCTAACAATCCAAAATGCTTGAAATTCTGTATCTATTCATTTTCAAGGAGGAACTAACATCTCTTAGCTAAAACATGTTCAACACACACTCATGGAGCCTAAATGCAATTTTACTCTAAAAAGGCATTTATTCAAGGAGGAATCTTTCAACTCCAAACTAAGGCATGCTCTTTAATTCCTCTCATGAAGTCTATATGTAACTTTACCCAAATGCACTACAATATGAGGCAAAACAATGCATATAAGTCATTTCTATCAAGATCTAAGCATTTTCATGAACATGCATATTAGGAAATCATGGAAACACATAAGATACACAATAACCTTATAACTAGATAGGCACACTATCTCCCCCTTGGAAGTAAGCCTACACAAGCTCTTCTAAACATCTTTCATACTAAAGATAACTTCAAAGTCCAACACATAACAAGTCACAAAAGACAAGAAAACTGGAAATTACTAAAGCATAAAACACATACCGGTAGCAACATGAGGAGATCACTCATGATCTTCTCTAGATTGGAGAGCATAAAACCTATTCTTATTTTGAGCACTCTCATCCAGACTACTAGTGGTAACTTGCATACCCTCTCTTATTGTAGCCTTTGCCTTTGGACAATATATCATCATGTGGCCACTCTCATCACAACTAAATCAACCTTCTCTATCGGCCAAACACCTTCTCTTACCACACCTAACACAAATGGGCCATAGGGACTTATTACCAAGCCCTTGTGGCCTAGGGGTAGACATCATCTCATTCTTATGCTTAGGAGCATTAGAAAAGCCTTGTCCGAAAAACTTTTGTTGATTCCTAGAACGACTATTTCCATCGGACCCATCATGAAAGGACTTGTCATTATCCATCCTAGACCTCTTTTTCTCCCTAGATTTTTCCTCTTCAAGTTTATCTTCCTCCATTTGTTGAGCATACACCATAATATGTGAGATATACATATCATCATGGAGCATTGTCGTACGACATTCTTTTTCCACCACTTTGGACACACCCGTCAAATACCTATTCATCATATCCCTCGGACTCACTACCATAGATGGAGCATACTTAGACAATAGAGTAAATTTCAAGGAATACTCCTTAAAACTCATACTACCTTGCTTAAAGTTGATGAATTCCTCCACCTTAGCTTCCCTCAACTCTCGGGGGAAGAACCTATCAAGAAATGCCTTCTTAAAAACTTCCTACTCTATAGGACCCGCTTCTACCTGCCTAGCATCTTTCCATTGCTCATACCATATTTGGGCAACAACTTTTAATTGGTAAGCGGCTAGTTCCGCTTTTTCTACCGAAGTTACCCCCATGATAGCTAGCACCTTATAAACCTCCTTTATAAACCTATTAGGATCCTTTTCCATTTTGGAGCCACTAAACTCTGGAGGATTCATCCTCAAAAACTCTCTCACTCTAGAAGCAACCATCCCTCTTATTGGGATTGCCGGAGCTACCACCTCTATATTCGCTTGTGCCGTCATGCTTGAGCTTGAGTAGTCAAAGCTTGGGTCAATATTTAGAGAGCCGACTTTATTTCCACATTTGTCATAGCCCCTTCATCAATAGGAGCTTGAGGAACATTAGGACCTTGGGGATCTTGAAGAGGAACTCCCTCATTCACATTGCCTTCCTCATCTCTCCTATCATTTGCCCTTGTATTAGCCATAACCTAAAAAACCATAGGGCACAGATTAGAAGAAGGACCTACTAGAGCCAAACTCTATGGCACGACTTAGAGAATGAAGAAGTGAGATTTCTAAACATCCAATAGCCTCATATTCATAAATGTGGTGTGCTTCACATTTATGAACAAGACTCTACTAGACGTGGTTTGAGACAATCCTAGAACCATTCTAAACCTTGTGCTCTAATTACCAAGTTTGTCACGACCCAGGGGTACACCCTAGATGTAACATGGTGTACTTGAACCCGAAGGGATCTCATACAAGCCCTTAGCATATCATAACATAAGATAATAGAAAAGTACAGAAAATTTAAAAACTTTTATCCATACAATCAAAGTCTTTTCATAAAATGCAAGCGGAAGTCTTTGCTACACTTTTGTCTCAAACCATCTAATACAACTTTAGAATAAAACTCTTGGGACATAGCCCATACAATAGTCTTAACATGAAAATAAAAGACATAAATGGAATAGTGGGTGTTATCCTCGAAGCTATGAGGACTCCCCAAATCTTCTACTCCTTGCAACTTCTAGAAACTTATCTCCAAGAGTAGAACTCAATCTCCAATCCCTACATTTGATGAGAATGTAGGCAAAGTATGCGTCAGTACAAAATGTATTGAATATGTTAGCTAGCATAACCATAAGAGCATAACATAAGGGTTAGTCAACATAAGACATAATCATATGAAATACTTCATGAAAACATGAACTATAGGCATAAGAGACAATATCATAATAACAAGCAAAGTCTCCAACATAAGCATCATATAAGCATTATTCAACTCCTAGTCATTTGTACCATAATAAGACTACTCAAGTAACCTCAAATCATACTTTTTCAATGCATGAATAGCATCCCATAATACCATCCAAGCTAAGCACCCCTTTTTGGTCATCTTAATCATAGTCTATATGCATAGTCAAGACCTAGGCTTCATGTACTAAGAGCACTATACATCTAAGTAACCTCAAAGCACACTTGTGCAATGCATGAAGGACATCCCATAATACCATTCAAAGTAAGCATAACCTTGAAGTCACCATATGTATACCTACCAAACATTTGGTCTCATTCTTAGCTTACTTCATATAGACAAGGGAACTATCACCTTAAGTCAATCATATCATGGAAGGCAACTATAGCAACAACCCAAGCTAAGTCTGAACTATATAAAAGAACACTTCATAAATAGCTTCAAGTCATACTTGTACAATGTATGAATAACATCCCATACTACTATCCACACTAAGTACCACTTTAGGCTATCATACATACTCACTAGTTGGGGACTAGTCCCTCTTTACTATTTTCCATTACTCATTTCAGATACTTCTCTATTAGTACAAGGCAAGTCACAACACATAAATGAATTATATTTCTCAATTCAAGGCTACCAAGGAATAGCACCCTAATAGGCTAGACCATGCTATAATCTTGCTAGCATAACTATATTATGCTAAACTAACTACCTTGGAAGGCACACTATTATGCAAGTACAAGCTATTTTAGGAAGGGTAAAAGTGTTACATCCTAGCTAACATGAAATAGTCTTAGACCAACTAAGTCATGCTACCCTTACAAGCACACTATGATGCTAATGCAAGCTACCCTTAGGAGAGTATGTGCCCTCAATCCTAAGCTACCCTTATTGGAGTATAATCCCTCTATCTTAAGCTACCATGAAATGGTCTTGGCCAAACCAAGTCATGCTATCATGAAGGCATCCTAAAAGTGCTAGTTCAAGCTACCCTTAGGAGAGTATAGATCCTCAATCCTAGGCTACCATGACTATACCTAACTCAAGCTACCATGAAATACATCTTACAATTCTAAGTCAAGCTACCCTTAGGAGATTATGGATCCTCAATCCTAAGCTATCAATCTTGGTCTTGTTTTACCAAGTCAAGCTATACATGAAGGGAACATAAGTCACAACTTCAAGCTATTCTAGTCTAACATGCCTTGATTCATTTTAGGTGATTAGCTTTTCAAGCTAGAATCATTATCTGTGAGAAAACCTTTCACATTCTACATACATATCTAGATTTCAAGACATTCTAGTCACAAGCTTCTTCTTTAAGCAATTCTAATTGTAATTCATTGTATAGTCCCAATCTAGATCATTACTCATCATGGTCCATCATATATATTCTATTGGCCTAAGTCATCCATGACCCCTTAAAGTTGTCCGCATAATTTACTTAGACACCTCAACTAAGGCTAGTACCTACTAGACACTTTAATATTAACAAATATATTCCTATTAGACACAAAATGACAATCAATACATAAAACCTTGTGCGTGTAACTCACATTCCGTAGCTTAAAATAGTTACGAATAAAGTTATGACACCTGGCCAGGGCCTATTGCCCAATCTAACTATAAAAAAATATTTTATAATTTTGAAAGATAAAATAATAAGTACTATTGAAATGACCCAAAAAGTTCTTAAAAATGTGCTTCGGAAGTTACTGGAAACTTGTTTAGCTGTATATAAACAAATCTGTTTCGTTTTTTAAAAATCTGACTTCATATTCTTGTTTAGGGGGTCAAATTGAGTGGGAAATGGGTCTAACCCAAATTTTAGAGCAACCGTATCAAAATCCGAAATTTCCAAGTGAAGCCTTTTTCGAGGGTCTACTTTGGAGGGTCATATCTCCTAG
>JAJOOS010004891.1:0-27138 GCA_029582725.1 Solanum chiquidenum
AGGGTAGGGATGAAAAAATGAAATTTTGAAGTTGAAAATATTTTTTTTAAATAAACTTTAAAAAAAATTGGGGGTGGGTGGGGGGTCGAGGGTAGGGGTGAAAAAAATGAAATTTTGAAGTTGAAAATATTTTTTAAAAATAAACTTAAATTTTTTTTGGGAGTGGGGGGGTCGAGGGTAGGGGTGAAAAAAATGAAATTTTGAATTTTAAAATATTTTTAAAAAATAAACTTAAATATTTTTTGAGGGGGTGGGTGGCTGGTAGGGGTGGGTGGGTGGGGAGGGTCGAGGTAGGGGTGAAAAAAAAGAAATTTTGAAGTTGAAAATATTTTTTAAAAATAAATTTCAATTTTTTTTTGGGGGGTGGAGGGGCGGTAGTGGGTGGGTTGGGGGCAGATAGGGCGGGTGGGTGGGTGGGTAGGTTCGGAAGAGAGTTTTGGAAAATCTTTTCCTTAAGTTTTGAAGGGAAGTCATTTTCCTTAAATTTGAGGAAAATGAGTTGATTTGGAAAATATTTTCCAAAACATTTAACCCAACCAAACATGAGAAAATTGAAAAACATTTTCCGGAAAATGTTTTCCTTCATACCAAACACACCCTAAGTCTACATCAACTATTATGTGAAATTGCTTTTCATATTCCATAACCATTGCAACCGGCCTTTAGAATGCATATTTTAATTTGTAGTATTTTAGAGGTTAGCCTTCAATCAACAAAAATTTTAGTCCTTGTAAAATCAAGAACATTATTAATTACCACTAATTTATGTCAGCAAATCTCTTCATTTTTTTTACAAGGAATTTGTAGAATTTGAAGGTTATATATTAGCATTAAATAATTCAACAAATATTCTCAAGGAATCAACTTGCAAATTCATAACTATTACATATTTCTTTCTCGACACTAGCTAGGTCTTTTTCAAAGTTTATGGCTATTGAAATTTCTTTAACTTCGTTAAAGGATTGATCTTATTAGAGCAAGGAGAACTTGTTGTTTAAATAAAGAGAGTATTAATAAATTAATATTATCTTTTTACTTACATTTTTTTAAAATATTTGTTATTTCTTAATAGTTCAATTCTGTAAGAATATTGATTTATTTATTTTTGAACTGTCATTGTGTATTCTTTATTATTAATGATGAAAACATGACTAAGCCTAAGGAAATTTGTTTAATGATTAACACTCTTGCCAAAATTTGCTTGATGACAAAAAAACAGGAAAAAAGTGAATTGCATCCTTAAGAGAAAAAAAATTGATGTTGAAAAAAATAATTAATTAATTTAAATTGCACCAACACACTTTTCTAAAGCAATTTTTTTTTATGAGTAACATAATTTTAATGCAAAAGTTTAAGATAACATTAGTGCAAATATTTATCCTGACGTCTATATTAAAACTTTCACATTTGCCTTGGAAATATCATTTTCTTCTAAGAATGAAAGTTGTTATTCTATCTTAATTACATATCCAATGCTTAGATGTATTAATCAGATTAACTGATTAAAAATATTGAATAATTTATACTAAATGTACGGTTCATTCAATTACAATGAGAAAGATTCATATAGACAACACATGATGTACATAAGTCTTAAAAAATAAAATTGATGCTTATGACAAACATTATCATATCTCTGGGAGATAAGTAGTATGATGAATTTTTAATTATATTTTGTAACCCCAAAATATTTCTAATAAAAAACATATCCAAGGAAAAAATTGTTATTTTCAGATAGCAAAATATATTGTCAAACAGGCCTACACGTGCCCAGAAACTAGTCTGAAAAAAATTCTTGAAATTAAAATTTTAACACCAAATTCAACAAAAGTAAATTAATTTTGTATTATCTATGTAACACCCCGTAACTAGAAAAAACTAGAAAGAAGTTGAAAATTGGAAATAGTCATTTTTTGAAATAATAAAAAATTCTGGAAAATTTATTAAGTATATTAAGTTGGATTTTTGGTCAAATTCAAACGATCATAACTCCTAGATCAGGATGATTTAGGTGTGTTTCCAGATATCTTAGGAAAGATCTTGGAATAATCTTTTCAACGCCGCTGAATTTGCGTGATTCCGAGTTTGTATGAGTGAGATATGCCCATTTGAAGTTGGGTTGTTCAAATAAGGAAAGTCTAATCCGGATTTTAGAAGGGCATTATGGTCTTTTCCATACCCCATGACTTCATTTCATTTTTTTTGATAATTAATTGGGGTCTAAACTGATAGGATTCAGTTTACGCTTTTACGATATTGAGTTAGGGTTTTAGAGAACAGAAAAGAAGAAGATAAGAGAGGAGAAGAAGCAAGAATCGTCAAATTATCAAAGCTAGGATTATGGATTTCGTCAAGGGTGATCCCTACGAGGTATGTGAGTTCACACAGCGTTGGGTTCGTTCACCCACGCGCCAAACAAGTTTAACTCAGCGTGAATTCATCCAAAAAGTTGAAAGTTTGAATGTTCTTGATGTGTGTTCTTGAATTTACTTTCGTTCTTGAATTGGGATGAGATTGAGGAGTTTCTTGAGATAATAGTGTCGATTATTAGAGTTGTTTGAGTTAGATTCTGGCGTACATGTGTTGGGTATCTAAATCTAAAGAGTATTTAAGAAAAGGAATCGAATTTAGGTGAATTGGGGTTAGAAAACAAAGAAGGAAAAAGTTCAGCGAATCTGGTGCCCCAGTCCTCGTCGCGGACTTGGTCCCCCATTTCACAGAGAGTTTCTTCGCGTCACGAAACGGTCACGGATCATTCTGCCTCAAAATTTATTTCCTGACCAAATAATTAAATGCTTCTCCGCGTCGCGGACTTGCTTCCAGGCAGTGATTTCTTGATATTTTCTCATGTTTAGCTATCTAAAAACACTCTTAAACATCATGAGATCTTTCCTATCACAATCCTTGAATCCATAATTCAATTCAAGGATCAGTTGAAAGCCAAGTCAAGGGAAGTTCATAGAGTCTTCCAAAAGTCTTTTACAAATTTTTCAACTTTGTTTTAAGATTTGAGTTTTGGGTTGAGTAAAGAGTAAAGTTGAAGTTCATTTCTTTAAAAGAGTATATCGGGACTATTTATTCCCAAAGAGTAAAATATTTTCACATTTAAAGAATATAGGAAACCTTGATTTCAAAAAGAGCCTTTGAGCTAGTTTTCAGTTAAAGAGTAAATGCTTTCACAATTAAGCAAAAGAGGAAACTTTGATTTTCAAGAGGAGTCTTTGAGCTAAGTTTTTGAGCAATTATCTCAAACCACAAAAAGAAGTATATTTTTAAACATAAGAGCTAGTATCACATTTTGGGAGTAATATTGAGCACCGATATGGGGGACAGTTCAGACAACTCCCATCCCCCATAAACCTTGTAGCCATCATGGGTAGAAAAGGGTCATACTTTTTAGATGATTCCTTAGTGCTTTTTAGCATAGACTAGTGGATCCACTTAGTAGTCCAATTCTATACCCTCGGAAAGGTATAGGACGGCCCAAGCATCGTGAGGCAAAATGTTGTATCATCACAATAGCTCTTACGTGATGGTTGTCAATTAGAGAAACTCCCACATAAGTATTTATATTCTTATATACACAGTTTATATGTATTTTTGTATACATTTCAGAGTTATATTGTATTTTTGCATACACAGAGTATAATTGTATTTCTAAATACACAGAGTTGACTTCCATATTTTAAAAGCTTTTCTTTATATTGCATTTACATTACTGATTTATATTGAAATGAGTTCAGTTGAGCCAGGTAAGTTCTTCAGTTCCTTTCAAGCTTCTGTCTTGTTTTAGAATTCCCCTCACATATTCGTACATTCAATGTACTGAGGCCATTTGGCCTGCATCTTTTAATGATGCACATACAGGTAACTAGAATCAGCATCCAGTGCTTCATTGATCCAGTTGAGCATTCAGAGTTTATGGTGAGCCACCTTGCTTTCCGAAGGATCCCTTTTTATTGCGTTCAGTATTAGTTAGTTCATTAGGATGTCGTGGGTCTTGTCCCGACATCCATCTCAATTGTTTAGAGGCTTCATAGACAGTCAGATGTTAGTTCATTCGTCATTATTTTCTTATTGGCTTATGTTCAGATTTGAGTTGCCACTTTGGCTAAGTTAAATGTTTATCTCTGAAACATTTTGAGTTTAGTTTTGAGACCGTAGATTTATCTTGCATTTGGATTCTCTTATTAATGCTTAAAAGTCTTCCGCTGAGTAAGTAAGTCAGGCCAAGGGTTTGCTTGGGGCCAGCAATAGTTCTCGAGTGTCAGTCCCTCCTAGGGTGTAGGCTCGGGGCGTGACAAACTTGGTATCAGAGCACAGAGTTCAAGAGTCCTAGGGAGTTTATGAAGTCATTTCTGTAGAGTCCTAGTTATCGGTGTGAAGTGCACAACATCTATAATTAGGAGGCTGCAACATTTAGGAACTATCTCACTTGTTTCATACTCATTTCGTGCGTTAGAGTTTGATCCCTAAAAATTTTCTTCTAACTCGTGCTTCCGCGTGTCTTTCAGATCATGCCTCTACGAAGAGCTGTCAGAGGTCGTCTGGCTAGAAGGAACGTTGAACCACAGGAATAAGGGGTACCCAATGCACCAGTAGTGCAACCCAAAGGAGAGGTCACCAATGTTGAATTTCGTGAAGCTATCTGGATGTTGAGCCAAGTTGTGACCAATCAACCAGGACAACATAGAGGAAATCGACAGGAAGTGGCTGATACTTCAAGGATTCCCGAATTCTTAAGGATGAATCCTCCGAGTTTCACAGGTTCTAGTGTTATTGAGGATCCAGAGAATTTTGTTGAAGAGCTTCAGAAAGTTTTCAAAATCATGCATGTTGCGGATACTGAGAGGGTGGAACTAGCTGCGTACCAGATGAAGTGTGTCGCTAGGATATGGTTCGACCAATGGAAGAAGAACCAAGTTGAGGAAGCACCACCTGCGAGTTGGGCTTATTTTGAGGCGGCCTTTTTGGGGCGTTTCTTCCCCCGAGAACTGAAAGAGGCTAAGGTACGAGTGATTCTCACACTTAAGCAGGATTTCTTGAGCGTTCATAAGTATAGTCTGAGATTCACACAACTTTCTCGGTATGCTCCAGATATGGTTGCTGACATGAGGAGCATAATGAGTTTATTTGTTGCTGGGCTCTCTCGTCTATCGAGTAAGAAAAGTAAGGCTGCAATGCTAATATGTGACATGGATATAGCAAGATTGATAGTCAATGTGAAGCAGGTTGAGGAAGAGAAGCTGAGGGATAGAGAAGAGTTCAAGAATAAGAGAGCTAAGACAGGGAACGAGTTTGGGCAGCAAAAAAGTAATGTCAACCGATCATCCTTCAAATAGAAACAGAAGGGACCTGCTCCATCATTTGCTAGTGCACCTGCACCACAAAACAAAAGTGAGTACAATAGTCAAAATTTCAGAGCCAAACCTGTCTAATCTCAGGGTAGTATTCCTCAAGAGGGTAGCAAGCCTCCTGCATGTGCTAAGTGTGGAAGGAACCACTCAGGAACATGTCATGATGGCTCTACTGGTAGCTTTAAGTGTGGCCAGACGGCCACTTCATGCGAGAGTGTCCAAAGAACAAGCAGGGTAGTGGTAATGGGGGCAATAGAGCCCAGTCTTCTTCAGCTGCTCCACCAAATAGAGTTGCACCTAGAGGGGCTACTTCTGGTACTGGCGGAGGAGCAAACCGCCTATATGCTATCACTAGTCGCCAAGAGCAAGAGGATTCACCAGATGTTGTCATTGGTATGATTCAAGTCTTTAACTTTAATGTTTATGCTTTGCTAGATCCAGGAGTGAGTTTATCCTTTGTAACTATGTATGTTGCGATGAATTTTAATGTTCTTTATGAGCAACTTAGTGAACCCTTCAGTGTTTCTACAGCTGTTGGTGAGTCTATTCTAGCAGAGAGAGTCTATCGTGATTGTCCCATTTTCGTCAATCACAAGAGTACCATGGCTGATTTAGTAAAGTTAGACATGGTAGATTTTGATGTCATTCTTGGTATGAACCGGCTTCATGCATGTTATGCCTCAGTTGATTGAAGAACTCGAGTTGTCAAGTTTCAGTTTCCAAATGAGCCAGTCTTAGAGTGGAAAAGCAGTTCAACAGTGCCTAAGGGTCGTTTTATTTCGTACCTTAAGGCGAGGAAGTTAGTTTCCAAGGGGTGTATCTATCACTTAGTCTGAGTTAATGACTCTAGTGTTGAGATACCTCGTATTCAGTCAGTTTCAGTAGTAAGAGAGTTTCCAGAAGTCTTTCTTGATGATCTTCCCGGAGTCCCTCCTGAGAGAGAAATAAACTTTGGTATAGACATTCTTCCAGATACTCGTCCTATATCTATTCCGCCATATAGAATGGCACCAGCAGAGTTGAAAGAGCTAAAAGAACAATTGAAAAATCTCTTGGATAAGGGCTTTATTCGACCAAGTGTCTCACCTTGGGGTGCTCCGGTCTTATTTGTGAGGAAGAAGGATGGTTCCCTTAGGATGTGTATAGATTACCGTTAGTTGAACAAGGTTACCATAAAGAAAAAATATCCTCTCCATAGAACTGATGATCTTTTTGACCAACTTCAGGGTACCACCTGTTTCTCTAAGATAGACCTCAGATCTGGCTACCATCAGTTAAGAGTAAGGGAATGTGATATTCCAAAGACAACTTTTGGGACCCGTTATGGTCATTATGAGCTCCTAGTTATGTCCTTTGGTTTAACCAATGCGCCTGCAGCATTCATGGACCTTATGAATAGAGTATTCAAACCCTATTTAGATATGTTTGTTATCGTATGCATTGATGACATACTAATCTATTCAAGGAATGAAGAAGATCATGTTAGCCATCTCAGAATAGTTCTCCAAACTTTAAAGGATATAGAGTTATATGCCAAGTTCTCTAGGTGTGATTTTTGGCTTGAGTCTGTGTAATTCTTATGCCACATTGTGTCTGGAGAGGGAATTAAAGTTGATACTCAGAAAATAGAGGCAGTGCAGAATTGGCCTGGACCCACATCTCCAACTGATATTAGGAGTTTCTTGGGTTTGGATGGCTATTATAGAAGGTTCATAAAGGGGTTCTCGTCTATTTCATCCCCTTTGACCAAGTTGACTCAAAAGATAGTTAAGTTTCAATGGTCTGAAGCTTGTGAGAAAAGCTTTCAGGAATTGAAAAAGAGGTAGACTACTACCCCAGTATTGACCTTACCAGAAGGTACGTAAGGCTTTGTTGTTTATTGTGATGCGTCTAGAGTTGGTTTGGGTTGTGTGTTAATGTAGAATGGCAAAGTTATATCTTATGCCTCCAGGCAGTTGAAGGTTCATGAGAGGAATTACCCAACCCATGATCTAGAGTTCGTTGGCGTAGTGTTTTCTTTGAAAATACGGCGCCATTATCTTTATGATGTTCATGTAGATGTGTTCACCGATCACAAGATTCTTCCGTATGTGTTTACTCAAAAACTTAATCTCAGATAAAATAGGTGGTTAGAATTATTCAAGGATTATGACATGAGTATTCTTTACCACCCAGGTAAGGCTAATGTTGTTGCTGATCACTTGAGCAGGTTGTCTATGGGTAGTACCGCCCATTTTGAGGAAGATAAGAAAGAGCTAGCAAGAGATGTGCATAGACTTGCACGCTTAGGAGTCCGACTAATGGATTCCACAAAAGGAGGACTAGTGGTTATGAATGGGGATGAATCATCCTTAGTGTCTGAAGTTAAAGAGAAACAAAACCAAGACCTAATTTTCTTTGAATAGAAGGCAAATGTTCATAAGCAGAAAGTTATGGCTTTTAAACATGGGGAAAATGGTGTATTGAGGTATCAAGGCAGATTGTGTCTACCAAGGGTGGATGAACTCCAAGAGAGGATCATGGAGAAAGCTCATAGCTCCAAATATTCCATTCATCCAGGTTCCACAAAGATGTATCGTGACTTGAGAGAAGTGTATTGGTGGAGTAGTATGAAGAAGGGCATTGTAGAGCTTGTGGCCAAGTGTCCGAATTGCAAACAAGTTAAAGTAGAGCACTAAAGGCCCGGTGTTATGGCTCAAAATATAGAACTTCCCGAATGGAAGTGGGAGATGATCAATATGGATTTCATCACAGGTTTACCAAGGTCTCGCAGGCAGTCTCCATTATTTTAGACAGAGGTGCGCAATTTACTGCACAGTTTTGGAAGTCATTCCAAAGAGGCTTGGGTTCAAATGTGAACTTAAGCACTGCTTTTCATCCTCAGACAGATGGGAAAGCAGAGCACACTATTCAGAACTTAGAAGATATGTTGAGGACGTGCATGATCGATTTCAAGGGTAATTGGGATGATCACCTACCTCTCATCGAGTTCGCTTACAACAATAGTTACCACTCTAGCATCCAAATTGCTCCTTATGAAGCTCTTTATGGGAGAAGATGCAGATCTCCTATTGGATGGTTCAAAGTTGGTGAAGCTGGGTAGATAGGACCAGATTTAGTTCATCGAGTTATGTAGAAGGTGAAAGTTATTCAAGAAAGGTTGAAAACAGTGCAAAGTCGTCAGAAATCCTACATTGATGTTAGGAGAAGGGAGCTAGAATTTGAAGTAAATGATTGGGTCTACTTGAAAGTTTCACCCATGAAGGGTGTAATGAGGTTTGGTAGGAAGGGGAAGCTTAGTCCCCAGTATATTGGTCCTTACAGAATATCAAGAGGATTGACAATGTAGCTTATGAGTTGGAGCTACCCCAAGAGTTAGTAGTGGTTCATCCAGTATTTCACATATCCATGTTGAAGACGTGCATGGGCGATCCTTCATTGATCATACCAACTGAAGCTATTGGAATCAAGGATAGCTTATCTTATGAGGAGATTCCTGTTCAGATTCTCGATCGCCAAGTTCGCAAGTTGAGAACAAAGGAGGTAGCATCAGTAAAAGTTCTTTGGAGGAATCAGTTTGTTGAGGAAGCCACTTGGGAAGCTGAGGAGGATATGAAGAAGATATATTCACATCTCTTCGAATCCGGAGAAGTTCCAAATTAAGGTACTAATCCTTTTCTTGGCATTTTATTTATAAGTTGGCATGTTGTAATTGCATTGTGCTTGTTGGGTGTTTGAACTGTATATTTGATGTTACCTCCATAGCCTACTAAGAGTAAGCTCATTCGAGGATGAATGTTCCCAAGGGGGAGATATTGTAACACCCCGTAACTAGAAAGAACTAGAAAGAAGTTAAAAATTGGAAATAGTCATTTTTGGAAAGAATATAAAAATCAGGAAAGTTTGTTAAGTATGTAAAGTTAGGTTTTTGGTCAACTTCAAATGAATATAACTCCTAGATCAAGTATGTGTGTTTCCAGATATCATAGGAAAGATCTTGGAATACTC
The DNA here is from genome assembly GCA_029582725.1 of Solanum chiquidenum. Taxonomy (NCBI): domain Eukaryota; kingdom Viridiplantae; phylum Streptophyta; class Magnoliopsida; order Solanales; family Solanaceae; genus Solanum; species Solanum chiquidenum. The sequence goes on from JAJOOS010004891.1 coordinate 9,366, forward strand.
TTTCCAACGCCGCCAAGTTTGCACGGTTCCGAGTTTGTATGAGGGAGATATGCCCATTTGAATTTGGGCTGTCCAAATAATTAAAGTCTAATCCGGATTTTAGAAGGGCATTATGGTCTTTTCCATACCCCCATGACTTAATTTCATTTTTTTGGTAATTAATTGGAGTCTAAACTGGTAGGATTCAGTTTACGCTTTTACGTTATTGAGTTAGGATTTTAGAGAAGAGAAAAGAAGAAGAGAAGAGAGGAGAAGAAGCAAGAATAGTTAAATTCTCGAAGCTAGGATTGTGGATTTAGTCAAGGGGTGATCCCTACGAGGTATGTGAGTTCACAGAGTGTTGGGTTCATTCACCCATATGCCAAACATGTTTAATTCAGCATGAATTCGTCCAAAAAGTTGAAAGTTTGAATGTTCTTGATGTGTGTTCTTGAATTTACTTTCATTCTTGAATTGGGATGAGATTGAGGAGTTTCTTGAGATTATAGTGTTGATTATTAGAGTTGTTTGAGTTAGATTCTGGTGTACATGTGATGGGTATTGTTATGCCGTAATTTTCCTAACCTTTAGAAAAATAACTTTTTGAAATGTTCCAAGTATAAAACAATTTGGGAAAAATACTTAGAAAAGAGTCGCCACTTAATTTTTTAAAGAAATTAAGAAAACTTGATTTAAAAATATTCTAACAGATTAAGTCTTTATAAATTTAGAGAAAATGGGTAAGAGGTTCTTATTTACACTTCAAGAAGGTTTTTAAGGCATTTGAAGTGTCCGCTAATATGCGGTTGACCTGTGTCTTAGGTTAAATATTATTATTTTTGACTAATTCTTTGGGAAAATGATTTAACATAAAAATATAATAATTTACAATATTTGATTAATTTTGAGAAAATAATTAAATAAATGAACCATTTTATTCTATCTTTTTAGAGGAAGAGACCTAGAATGAAACATTTAAATTAAAGACAAGTAATTAGAATTTTATCAAACTAGATTAGTTGAAATTTATTTGACTCATAATAATTTGAACTAATTTAGTCGATAAACCAAGAAATAATTTTAAACTAATTAAAAACAAATGAAAGTTTTAACTAAAAACATATTTAAATATGTAAAAAATACAAGAGTTGATAAAATTGAGATTTTATTAAAATCTTAACATAAAGAATATAGTTCATCTTTTGGGGATTTAATTGAGTTAACTAACAATTGTAAGGTTAGAGTTAAATAAAATTAGTTAGACATAATTAAAACAATTAGGAGAGTAAAAGAAATAATGAAATTGGGCCCCTTTTTGGGCCAACTTCGCTGCAAGTTTTTGGGTTTTAACCCAATCCCCTTTTTGTATACATTGACTGTATATCAGTGTATATCGGCATGTATCTCAGCTCTTTCCATGTATCTCCTGCTTCCAAACACCTGTATTCCACCTTAGCCCTGTATTTTTTGCTTTTTTGGGTTGTATAACGATGTATACTGTTGTATACAATATGTACACAGCCCATTTCTTAGGCTTTTGGACTAATTTCCAGCAGTATGTTGGAGCTCTGGAACCTGTAACAGCTTCCGAATATATAGGGGGCTGACTCGATGGAGAAAATGTGAAAGGAGGAGTCCAAGAGACTCGAGGGAGAGTATTCATGCATAAGAAAACAAAGGAGATAAAGATAAGTAAATGAGCAAATTCTTTAATAAACTAGGTGATAAAGTTTAAGGATAATCATTTCAACAATTTGTCCCTCACCACAATTTAACCAACAAACACATTACTATCTACTGTCTTGACATTTTGGAATTAACCATTAGGCAAGTAAAATTATAACTTAAAGCCAATGAGAATTAAGAATATTTCATGACCAATAAATACTTCTCATAGTGAATAAAGAAATTCAATCAAAGGATATCTTCATAACTACCGATCATGACATAAGGACCATTTAAACAACAATCAACACTTTGGAAATATGTAGTAATTCACAGAGAAATAAATAAATTAGTAGCTTTGGAAACCGTCACACATTGACTTTATTATTTAAACACAGTGAGCACCAAAAATGACAACTAAGAATTAGATTTAAAGCAGCATCCCGAAAGGTTACATTCACATGCCTACATATTCGCATATATACAAAGTCAAAGCTAAATTTTATTTATCAAAACGGTTAACTTCCAAATAAAATTATTGGCAGAAGTAATAATTTAAGACTTAAGGCATATATCTCCTCACCTACACTGAATTGTGAAAGGATGAGAAACTTGTAATGGATACTACAAGATCAACATGACCCCAACCATCAAACCTCAAATTTATAGGTGCATTTACAAATTACGTAATTAATACTAAAACAAGACATAACTTAAAATCTGGGAAATTAACTTAGGCTAGGAAAAAGACTAAACTCCTAGTTGGATCAAATAGAAGTCTAGACCAAAAAAAAAACTTGTTATGTTAGTGGAGCAAAGTTTCTAATCACCTTAAAACAATAGGAAAATTAAACCATGCTAAGCAACCAATAGTGAACTAGCATTTGATAGATATCAACTCAACACTATTAGCTAAAGATGTGATGAGTTAAACTCCTCTGTTAATCACAAAAAAAAACAAATCTATAACTTAGACGATATTGAGGCAGATTCAAGCAAGTAATAATAAATTTAAATATCAGGTGAGTATACTGTAAGTCGAACACAAATACAAGAGAAGGATGACTACACGACTATTCTATATTCACACTAAATCAGAGATAACGAACAGGTTGCTAGCAAATTAGAACTTTGAACAATCATCAACCATGAAGAAAACATGGCAAGAGTAAATCATCATGCCAGAGAAGAAAATACTAAGAGATAAATAAATAACTAAGAAAACAAGAGCTCTAAACAGAGAAACGCATTTGATTATTTTCAGTAAAATACTAACAGTGAAAAAATAATAATGAAAGAAACATTATTAGCTAGCAAGCATCAACCAAATTCCAACATATAGGGACTAAAACAAAAGCTAAGAACACATAAATGAAACACACAGAAGAACTAGCATTAAACAATGCTAAGAAAGAATTTACCTCTTTTCAGGCAACAACTAAGACGACGAGCTTGGACAGTAATTCTTCTACCGGGAGATTTAAATACTAACAGCAAGCCAAGAAGTTTAAAATTAGCTACGAACAAAGATTTTCTCGGAAACTAGGATTAGAGAATCACTTGAAATTTTCAAGTGTAAGACGACTATTGCTTCAAAACTACGCTCAAAAAAACGTGTCAAAATCAAATTTCCCAAAAAACTCCCCCCTCTCAATCACTGAGGGTAGAGAATTATTTATAGGGGAAGAATGGGGCGGTTTTAGGGGGAAATTCATTGAAATTTCCAATTTGAAATTCGAATTCGACAACCGTAAAGGGGATGGGAAAAAGTTGAATTCCGCAAAAGGGGGGAGAAGGGGACCAAGTGATCGATGTTGAGGCTGCTAGGGAATGGGTTCTACAGAGTAGTTGGACGAGATTTTCAGATTGCAGCGCGATTTGCTCGCTGGATTTGGTGGGATTTCGGTAGACGCGCTGGAAGCGTTTCGCGTCTGGGTTTTGCGATAACGAAGAAACGCCTGAAGGGGTGGGGTCAGGTTCTTTGTTGCTGTTTGGAACGTTGTACGCGTTGTATGTATTGTTTCGGCTTGATGGGTTTCTTTGAAATCGAATTTGGGCTGGGAATTGAGTATATTGGGCTGATGAGTTGCTGAAAAAAATGGGAAGAGGGCCCAAATTTGTTCTATTCAAAAAATAAAAGAATTGAATGAATTGGTTAGGTTTGATAAAAAGGGCTAGTTTTGTTTTGAGGATTCGGCCAAATGTAGCCAATTGAAATTTAGTCAAATTGATTAAATTAGTAGATTCGAATAATAATTAAATAAGTTGAATTAATATAATTAATTAATGAGCTTCTTAATCTTAACGAAATAAAATAATTAAATTGATTATAAAATGATTAATTTAATTTACAAACTAATTATCTCAAAATTATGACTATAACTTAAACTAAAGTGAATTAGTAAAATACTTTATCAAAAAATGTAAAATCTTTTGAGATAATTTTTTATATTTATAAAATAACGCGATTGTAAAAATTTACATATTTAAAATTATTACAATAATTAAAAGACAAAATTAAAATAACTTGAAAGTATTTTGAATTTCATAAAACTCATTTGATTCAAAATTACAACCATCACTAATATAAAATCTTTTCGAGATAATTTATGAATACTCATAAAATGCGTTAATTATATGCATAACTATATAAAACATATATATTAAAAAAAAGACAAAACTATTTAAAATAACTTGCAAACTATGTTTATTTTATTTTATTTTTGCATTTTTTATAAAACTAATTATTTTAAATCGTTTGAAATTGAAGAAGCTTGATGATTAATTTATATTGTGGAGGTCCAAAATTGGGTGTCAACTGGTATCTGAATCTAAAGTGGATTTGAGAAAAGGAATCGAATTTAGGCGAATTGGGGTTAGAAAACAAAGAAGGAAAAAGTTTGGCGAATCTGGTGCCCCAGTCCGCGTCGCGGACCTGGTCCCCCATTTCACAGACAGTTTTTTCGCATCACGGAGTGGTCACGGACCGTTCTACCTCAAAATTTATTTCGCAACCAAATAATTAAATGCATCTCCGCGTCACGGACTTGCTTCCAGGCAATGATTTCTTGATCTTTTCTCATGTTTAACTGTCTAAAAACACTCCTAAGCATCATGAGATCTTTCCTATCACAAATCACAATCCTTGAATCCATAATTCAATTCAACGATCAGTTGAGAGTCAAGTCAAGGGAAGTTCAGAGTCTTCCAAAAGTCTTTTACAAATATTTTAACTTTGTTCTAAGATTTGAGTTTTGAGTTGAGTAAAGTTGAAGTTCATTTCTTCAAAAGAGTATATCGGGACTATGTATTCCTAAAGAGTAAAATGTTTTCATATTTTAAAAAAAAAGGAAACTTTGATTTCCAAAAGAGCCTTTGAGCTAGTTTTCAGTTAAAGAGTAAATGTTTTCACAATTAAGCAAGAGAGAAACTTTGATTTCCAAGAGGAGCCATTGAGCCAAGTTTTTGAGCAATTATCTCAAACCACAGAAAGAAGTATGATTTTAAACATAAGAGCTAGTATCATATTTTGGGAGTAGTATTGAGTACCGATATGGGGGAGAGTTCAGACAACTCCCATTTCCCATAAACCATGTAGCCCCATGGATAGAAAAGGGTCATACTTTTTAGATGATTCCTTAGTGCTTTATAGCATAGACTAGTGGATCCACTTATTAGTCAGGTTCTATACCCTCGACAAGGTATATGACGGCCCTGGCAGCATGAGGCAAAATATTGTATTATCATAATAGCTCTTACGTGATGGATGTCGGTTAGAGAAACTCCCACAAAAGTATTTGTATTCTTATATAGAAAGTTTATATGTATTTTTGTATACATTTCAGAGTTATATTGTATCTTTGCATACACAGAGTATTATTGTATTTCTAAATACATAGAGTATACTTCTATGTTTTAAAAGTTTTTCTTTATCTTGCATTTACAGTACTGATTTATATTGAAATGAGTTCAGTTGAGTTGAGTTGAGCCACGTAAGTTCTTCAGCTCTTTCAAGCTTATGTATTTTTTTAGAATTCCCCTCGCATATTCGTACATTCAATGTATTGATGCCATTTGGCCTGCATCTTTTAATGATGCAGATACAAGTAACCAGGATCAGCATCCAGCGCTTCGTTGATCCAGTTGAGCATTCAGAGTTTGTGGTGAGCCTCCTTGCTTTTCGGAGGATCCTTTTTTATTGCTTTCAGTATTAGTTAGTTCATTAGGATGTCGTGGGTCTTGTCCCAACATTCATCTTAGTTGTTTAGAGGCTTCATAGACAGTCAGATGTTAGTTCATTCGTCATTATTTTCTTATTGGGTTATGTTCAAATTTGAGTTGCCACTTTGGCTAAGTTAAATATTTATCTCTGAAACATTTTGAGTTTAGTTTTGAGACCGTTGAGTTATCTTGCATTTGGATTCTCTTCTTAATGCTTAAAAATCTTTCCCTGAGTAAGTAAGTCAGGCAAAGGTTTCGCTTGGGGCAAGCAATGGTTCTCGAGTGCCAGCCCCACCCAGGGTGTAGGTTCGAGGCGTGACAATCTATATCTTGTCTTATATGAGTTTAGTTACGACCCAGATAAGAACGAAATCATGACACATTTAAATTACCACAGTCTATAATATAACTATTTTTATGCTATAAGTGATCTTATATGTGCAATGTTTTTTACTAAAACCCTCAAATAGTTTCTTAATTTGTTCATCCAAATTTCAAATTTACAATTTACAGAAGATTGTTACTAATATTTTTTCATATAAGCTCTTTGATTTTCCCCTATACATGTATGTATCTCGTTCTTAATAAGACGTGTATTATTGTTATCTAAGGAGTTTTGTTTGTTCAGTATTGATATTCATCTAGCTCGTCAAAACTGAATCTGCAATGACAAACTATAGTTTCATATAAGCGCTTTGATTTGCCCCTATATATGTATCTCAGTCTTAATAAGCCTTTTTACCACTGTTCTCTAAGGATTTGTTTGTTCAGTATTGATTTCCATCAAACTCGTCAAAACTGAATCTGCAATGACAAACTATATTTTCATAAAAGTACTAGTTTTGATGCGCGTGTGTTGCACGTGAATATCAAACCATGTACTATACTATTTTTAAAAGTAATATCAATAGTATAAAATTAAAAAATTAAAAAATAGTTATCAACAGAATGATGAAGTATAAGTTCCTATGAATAGTAGATGTAAACTTTCTTATGATTACTACTGAAATTAGTCATATCAACATACGAAAAACATATATAACTATTTATAATATAAATCTAGATATTGATAAGGTGATCGGATAATTCTCTTTGGCCTCCAATTAAATTTATTTTTTCCTATTTTTTAAAATTATTCAGATTTTAAAATTAATTGTAATATGTAAAAATAAAAAAGTCAGTCTTAAAATCTCTTATTTACACCTCTTAAATATGCTTTCTCCTCCCTCCCATATAGTGCATTACTTAGTTATAATTATTGTATTGTTGGAGTTCTTACTTTTAATATAATCATGGCACGTGTGTTGAACATATGTACCATATAATATACTGTTCAATGTTGTAAAATAGAATTAATATTACTAAATTAATTTTTTTAGTAAGTAATTGTAATTGAAAAAATATTAGATAAGTGCTTTAAAATGATTAATACACATTGTCATAAAGCTAATTGTTTTTTCAGACCAAAATGACCAGATATCATTGAAACATTTCAAAATACATTTAAAATTTAAATACGGGAGAAAGTGACATTTCTTTACTAGTATTATATTTTACTTTACTCAATTTTTTAAACATATTTAAACAATAAAATAGAAAAAATATCAATATAAAAAAGTCACCAATGTAACGCCCCAAAAATTCTACCTCAAATCAGACCTTGAAAATTTTCTGCAGTTTGGCGCCACGGAAGGCATCTACCACCCATAGAGGTATGTACGGACCATAGGTAGGTCTGTGGAACCATGCTCTTTAAAATTGGTTCTCAAGTCTAAGGTTTACGAGACGACCTACAGGTCTTAGAAACATCTACGATCCGTAAAAGGGGCTCATGGAAACCAAGTCCTGAAACACTCCCAGTAAAGTTTCTACGGACGAGCATGACGACCCGTCAAAATTCTTATGGACCACAAAAAGGGTCCGTAATCCCAAACTTAAGACATTGAGAAAACTTAGCATGTTCCTACCAAAGGGTCTACGGCCTATGGACTTTTGTACGAACCATAAATGGCCTTCCATAGATGGCCTCTATAGTTTTTAAAAGGAGTTATTCTAAGTATTTTCCTTACCTTTATAAGTCTAAACCTCAACATCTTTACACCTAATTAAGGTCACTAGAACCACCTAGCACAAAGTTGAGTTGAAAAATTTCTTACCGATTGAGTTTCGAATTAAGATTCTACTTAGGTCAACATCAAACAACAATATCTCTCAGCTTAAAAAGAATTAGATAACCCATTGTAATGACTTATTCCCGTCGTTATAGAATAGCCAAGGGGGGGAAATTTGGGGGCCCGAAAAAAAATTATAGTATTTGGATTTTCCCAACCTTGTCCAGATTCGGACAAAATCGAAGTCATTGAGGTATAGGGAAATCTGGTAACAATCGGGTGAATCATTTATGATTTTGATTACATGAGTAGTTAGATAACTCGTTAAGAAATCTGTACGACTTTACGGAATTGAATTCGAGAGAGTAGAACTCCCAAAATCGATCTAAGCATAAAGGGTATTTACTAAGCGTCGTGAGTTAGAGGTGTGTGGTGAAATGAGAATTTTGGAATTCTTGAAATAACTGTCTCGAGAATGCCTCTTTGGCGCTGGGTTTTCCTGCTTTGGCGAGATCGTTGTGGCGGGGTGGTGGCCGCTCTGGCGGGCTCGACACAATTAAAGTCGTTAATAAACCCCTAAACGACCTCATTATGCACTTTTCAAATTTTAGAACTAAGGAACGACCCTCAGGTGACTCCTACTCGTTTTTCACCATTCTTGAGGCAAAAGGTAAGCTTTTCACTACCCAAATCCATGTTTTGATCTATAGAACGTAATAGAACGGGTGAATATTGATGGGGAAAGATTTTTTTATAGATTCTATGGTGGAAACAACCCTAATCTGGATAATTAAGATCATGGGTTTGATCTAGGGTTCATAGAATTGTTAGTAATTCGGGTAATTAGTGATTGTTTATTGATTCCCATATTATATTGATTATTCGTATACCAAGAACAAGCGGAACGAATCCGAAAAGGGAAGGATAAAGTTTCTTAGGGTTTTAAGCTTGTTTCGAGGTAGGTGATAGTTGTGATTCTATGATTGTGTGATGTATGATTGTTCTTGCTTCATTATGATACTTGTATATGTATGAATGTTGCAATGTTGATCACACTAGTTGTAAATGAGATAGATGAATGATGATTTCCATGAAATCATAACTTAAATGTATGATCTTGATGATATACTTGTGATTGTGATTGTGATTGTGATTGTGATTGTGATTGTGATTGTGATTGTGATTGTGATTGTGATTGTGGTGTGTTGAATGGATCGGTTGCCACGTTTCGGCATAACTAACTTGGATCGATTCCCATGTTCCGACATAAAAATGTGATCGGTTTCCACGTTCTGGCATAAATATGGGATCGGTTGCCACGTTCTGGCATGCTAACTGTTTGGGTTTGGGTTCCATGAGAGGACCAATGATTTGACATAAATGTGAATTTGTTCGTTGTTCGTAAATGTTGATGATATTGTATATATGGATAAGTATTCATGTGATTTTAATGTTGTTTGACTTGTTTATGTTACACTAGTGTGATATCCGCGTGATCCTACCAATACACTGTTGTTGTGTATTGATTCTGCACTTGCTCTTATTTTCGTTGAGTACATGGCATCTTCAAGCGGCTATTGACAGACCTCGCTTAGAAGATCAGTAATCGTCACTTTGAATTCAAGGGTGAGCCAATTCTTTCAGGCTGTCATGGAATTCTCTTTCGTCTATGTCCACCATTTTCAGACTTAGACATTTGTTTTAGCTAGTTGATTAGTTTATTAGTTGGGGTCGTATCCCTTCTTGTTTAGACTTGGTTCATTGTTATAATTTTTTGGTACATTGACTTTCAGATTCTAGGTTATTCTTCCGCATTGTTAATTATTATTGTTAGACTTTTGTTACAGTTTATGGGAACTCTATTTTTATTTCCTTAGTGTTTGGTTTAAATGCCTTAGTTTTTAGATTATTTGCTTGGCAAGGGTTGTAGTAGTGGTTCTCCCACCGGAGTGTTAGTGTGGGTGCCAATCACGGTGGTCTGGGTCGTGACAAAGTTGGTATCAGAGCCTAGGTTTGTTGATCTTGATGTACCAAAACGAGTCTAGTAGAGTCTTGCAAAATGGTACGGGGACGCCTTTACTTTTCTTCGAGAGGCTATAGGACTTTAGGAAATCTCTTTGTTTTCTCTTGTCTTATTTCGTGCTATGACTTGATTCCAATTGGTATCTGGCGATTCAAATTAGTATCTAACCTCTTCACTCTTCTGTTTGCAGATGGTTAATACTAGATTCAACGGCGTTAGGCCCCTAGCTCCCATCAATGCTCTAGGTTTGTTTGTTAAGAAAAGGGATGCTAGTATAAGAATGTGTATAGATTACCGGCAATTGAATAGGGTCACTATTCAAAATAAGTATCCTTTGCCTCAAATAGATAATCTTTCTGACCAATTGTAAGGTGAAATAGTTTTCTCTAACACTGATCTAAGGTCTGGTTACCATCAATTAAAATTTAGGCCTGAGGATGTGCCCAAGACGGCGTTTAGAACTCGATATTGGCACTATGAGTTTTTGGTTATGTCTTTTGGTTTGACCAATGCGCCTGTAGCTTTTATGAGTTTAATGAATGGGGTGTTCAAGCTATTTCTTGATTCTTTCGTCATAGTCTTTATTGATGATATTTTGGTCTATTCAAAAAGTGAGGAAGAGCATGTCAACCATCTTCGTAGTATTTTGGGTGTTCTTGGGAAGCAAAAACTATATGCAAAATTTTCTAAGAGTGAATTTTGGTTGAAATCGGTTGTAATTTTGGGGCATGTAGTTTCAAAAAAAGGGGTAATAGTATATCCCCAAAATATTGAGGCGGTTAAGAATTGGGTTACGCCTAGCTCTGTGACGGAAGTTAGGAGTTTTGTTGGGTTCGCTAGGTATTATCGTCGGTTTGCGAAAATTTTTGTTTCTATTGCCACTCACTTGACTAACTTGACCAAGAAGGAGATACCATTTGAATGGACTGAAAAATGTGAGGAGAGATTTCAAAAGCTCAAGACTCTTTTGACCACCGCACCTATTATAGCATTACCGATTGAAGGTAAAGATTTTGTTGTTTATTGTGATGCTTCTCATTCTGGGTTGGGTGTTGTGTTGATGTAGGATAAGAATGTTATAGCTTATGCCTCGCATCAATTGAAGGTGCGTGAGAGAAATTATCCCACACATGATATAGATTTGACAGCGTTTGCTCTTAAGATCTGGCGGCATTACATCTATGGTGTTAAGTGTGAAGTGTTTATCGATCATCGTAGCTTGCAGCATATTTTCACTCAAAAGGATCTGAATTTGAGACAGCGAAGGTGGATGGAGTTACATAAAGATTATGATTTGACCATTCAATACCATTCGAGCAAGGCTAATGTAGTGGCAGACGTTTTGAGTCGAAAAGCGGTAAGTATGGGTAGTTTAGCTTGCTTAAGTCTAGCCAAGCGACCTTTGGTTAAAAAATTCAAACCTTAGAGTCTAAGTTCATGCAATTGGGCATCTCATAAAGAGGTGAGGTGCTAGCTAGTATTGGATTAAGGACCACTTTCATTGAAGAGATCAAGGTCAAACAATTTGAAGATGAGAATTTGGAAGAACTTAAGAAAAATACTGTGATTGATAAGGCACAAGAGAACACTCTTGATGCGGATAGTGAGCTAAATTTCAAAGGGAGAATATGTGTTCCTAGAGTAGATGAATTGATTGAGAAATTGTCGACCGAGTTTCATGGTTCACGATATTCCATTCATCCAGGAGTGACCAAGGTGTATAGAGATCTGAAGCGAATTTATTGGTGGCCGGGCATGAAGAAAGACGTAGCGGAGTTTGTGGCGAAATATCAAAATTGTCAACAAGTGAAGTATGAACATCAAAGGCCTGCAGGTTTGCTTCAAAGAATGCCAATTCCGGAATGGAAGTGGGAAAGAATAGCCATGGATTTTGTGGTTGGTCTTCCCAAAACTTTGGGGAAGTTTGATTCTATTTGGGTAGTGGTTGATAGATTGACTAAGCCTGCCCACTTTATTCCGATAAGAACAGATTACAATGCTGAACAATTGGCTAAAGTTTATGTGAAAGAGATAGTGAGGTTGCACAAGGTGCCCCTTTCTATCATTTCACACCGTGGTACCCAATTCACATCCAAGTTTTGGAGGAAATTGCATGATGAATTGGGCACACAACTCACTTTTAGTACAACCTTCCATCCACAGACAAACGGGCAATCAGAGAGGACTATTCAAGTGTTAGAAGACATGTTGAGGGCATGTGTGCTTGCTTTTGGAGGGCATTGGAATAAATTCATACCTTTGTGTGAGTTCTCCTATAATAATAGTTATCACTCCAGTATTGATATGGCACCATTTGAGGCATTATATGGGAGGGGATGTAGATCACCCATAGGATGGTTTGAGGCTGGAGATGTGAAACCATTGGGGGTTGATTTAGTGAAGGATGCTCAAGATAAGGTTATGAGTATTCAAGCTAAGCTTCTAGCAGCCCAAAGTAGACAAAAGAAGTATGTGAATCATAAGGTAAGAGACATGGTGTTTCAATTTGGTGAAAACGTTCTTCTTAAGGTATCACCCATGAAAGGGGTGATGAGATTTGATAAGAAGGGTAAGCTAAGTCCTAGATACATTGGTCCATTTGAAATTCTTGAATGTGTAGGACCGGTAGCGTATAGATTGTCTTTACCTCCAAATTTATCGAGTGTTCATCTAGTATTTCATGTATCCATGTTGAAGAGGTATCATGGTACGGGGATTATATCATTAAGTGAGACTCAATTGTGTTAGACAAGGACCTCCAATATGAAGAGGAACCGATTGAAATTCTTGATCGTGATGTGCGCAAGTTGAGGACCAAGGAGATTAAGTCTGTGAAAGTTCAATGGAAGCATCGTCCAGTTGAGGAAGCTACTTGGGAAACCGAGAGGGACATGCGAGACAAGCATCCCCAATTGTTCATCGATTCAGGTACTACTTCATTCCTTCCTTAGCCTATTTTCCTAAGTTTTGTCACTCGGAGACGAGTGATGGGTAAATTGGTATCTATTATAACGACATGTTCCCATCGTTATAGAAAAGCCAACGAGGGAAAATTTGGGGCCGAAAAACTTTTTCGTAGTATTTGGATTTTCCCAACCTTGTCCAGATTTGGACGAAATGGGAGTCATTGAGGTGTAGGGAAATCTGGTTAAAATTGAGTGAATCATTTATGATTTTGATGACATGAGTAGTTAGATAACTCGTTAAGGAATCCGTATGACTTTACGGTATTGAATTCAGGCGAGTAGAACTCCCGAAATCGATCTTAGCATAAAGGGTATTTACTGAGCGTCGTGGGTTAGAGGTGTGTTGTGAAATGGGAATTTTGGAATTCTTGAAATAACTCTCTGTCTCGAGAATGGCTCTTTGGCGCTGGGTTTTGCCGCTTTGGTGAGACCATTGCGGCGGGGTAGTGGCCGTTGTGGCGGACTCAAGGCGAATTAAAGTCATTAATAAACCCCTAAACGACCTCATTATGCACTTTTTGACTTTTAGAGCTAAGGAACGACCGCCCCAGGTGATTCCTACTCATTTTTCACCATTCTTGAGGCTAAAGGTAAGCTTTTCACTACCCAAATCCATGTTTTGATCTGTAGAACGTAATAGAATGGGTGAATATTGATGGGGGGAGATTTTTTTTATAGATTCTATGGTGGAAACAACCCTAATCTGGATAATTGGGATCATGGGTTTGATCTAGGGTTCATAGAATTGTTAGTAATTCGGGTAATTAGTGATTATTTATTGATTCCCATATTATATTCATTGTCCGTAGGCCAAGAACAAGCGGAACGAATCTGGAAAGGGAAGGATCAAGTTTCTTAGGGTTTCTAGCTTGTTTCGAGGTAGGTGATGGTTGTGATTCTATGATTGTGTGATGTATGTTTGTTCTTTCTTCATTATGATACTTGTATATGTATGATTGTTTTAATGTTGATCACACTAGTTGTAAATGAGATAGATGAATGATGATTGCATATCATGACTTAAATGTATGATCTTGATGATATACTTGTGATTGTAGTGTGTTGAATGGATCGGTTGCCACATTCCGGCATAACTAACTTGGATCGGTTGCCACATTCTGGCATAAATATGGGATCACGTTCCGGCATGCTTTTGGGTTTGGGTTTGGGTTCCATGAGAGGACCAATGATTTGACATAAATGTGAAATTGTTCGTTGTTCGTAAATGTTGATGATATTGTATATGTGGATATGTATGCAAGTGATTATAATGTTGTTTTGACTTGTTTATATTGCACTAGTGGGATAGCCGCGTGATCCTACCAGTACATTGTGGTTGTGTACTAATTATGCACTTGCTCTTATTTTTGTTGCCTACAGAGAATCTTCAAGCGGCTATTGACAGACCTCGCTTAGAAGATTAGTGATCGTCGCTTCGAATTTAAGGGTGAGATAATTCTTCCGGGCTGCCATTGAATTCTCTTACGTCTATGTCCACCATTTTCGAACTTAGACATTTGTTTTAGCTAGTTGATTAGTTTATTAGTTGGGGTCGTATCCCTTCTTGTTTATACTTGGTTCATTGTTAGAATATTTTGGTATATTGACTTTCAGGTTCTAGGTTATTCTTCCGCATTGTTAGTTATTATTGTTAGACTTTTGTTAGAGTTTATGGGAACTCTATTTTTATTTCCTTAGTGTTTGATTTAAATGCCTTAGTTTTTAGATTATTTGCTTGGCAAGGGTTGTAGTAGTGGTTTTCCCACCGGAGTGTTAGTGTGGGTGTCAATCACGACGGTCTAAGTCGTGACACCCATGACCTATCAAATTAAACTTCTATGAATCCTTACTCCAACTCTACCAAGTTTATGTAACACCTCGGTCTTAGAAAGAGCTAAATTTAGAAAGAACTAAATTGGAAAGAGCTAATTTGAGATTTGTGCAAGTTAGTCTTCAATCGTGAGTCTTGGGTCAACTTCAAACGACCATAACTTTCAGCATAGGATGAGTTAGTGATGAGTCCACAAATTGGACTCATTTAGGGCTTTATTTTAATAGAAATAGTGTCCTCAAGTGCTTATTTAGTCTAAATATCTGATGAAAACACTTAAGTTTTGGGTATTTGAAGTTTTAATGGAAGCATGGACACTTAGGCGCAAAACGGAATAAAAAGGCTGAAAAGAACGTAGAAGCTGAAGACTGAGCATCGCCAAGCATGCTTGGCGATTCGCCGAAGGAACGCACTCCGCCCTTTGTTCCAGTACGCGAAGCCCTGAAGGAGAAGGATCAAAAAGGCGATGAAAGAAGCAGACAGCGCTTCGCCAATCAGTTCCACGAAGCAGAAGTATACCGCCCAATGATCCAGAATGCACAAATGTTGAAGGAAAAACACAAACGGCGATGAACTAGAAGAAGGGCGAATCGCCGAGTCATTCAGCGTTCGCGATTAACCTCGCCGAGCTATCCGCCAGCACTATTTTCTGAAGTCTATAAATACTAAACTCTTTATAGATTTTAAAGTGTGGAACATTAGAGTCTGAACAATTTTATAATTTTTACTTTAGCTTTCATATTTTCTCTCAAGTTTGGAGAGGATTTTTGGGAGACTTGAAGAGAGAAGGAGTTCCGCTTCCCCAAATTGGAAGTGGGTCTTCCCCATTTTTCTTCCTTTGCTTAAATCAGGGTTTAATTTCTTATACCCATTTGATTTCTTTTTTATTTTAGGTATAATTTCTTATTTCTTTATGTGTGGCTAAAAACCTCCATTCTTGGAGTGTATTTAGCAAATATGTGTTGATATTATTGTTTGGTCTTGCTTGTTGATAGGTTAGATGCATTTTAATGATGATTTCACCTAGTGATTGTGGTTTAATTTAATGAGTTTATAGTTGCAAATACAAAATCACCCATGTATTTTTTGCTTGCTTGAGAGAGAGATCGCGAAACCAAGACCGCTAGGTTGATGGCCTAAGGAGTGGGTCAACATGAGGTTCAGCCCGAGAGGGTGAGCCCTAGTCCCATATCCTAACACTCAGCTCGAGAGAGTGAGTGGGGTAAGGCGTAGGCTGGCCTTCATGCGGCAAATAGGTGTCCGAAAGGAACCCATTTGAAACGGGGTAAGTTGCCCAAGAGGGAACTTATTTCCATCTAAAGCTTAGCCTAGTCACTATTATCTTGCAAATTTCCTATCGAAAGCATGTACTCAATGATTTATATCAATATATATTGCGGTCACACCCCAAGAACTTTTCCCCATACTTAAATTTTCTCTTTATTTTTGCTATTTTAGCTATACTTGCGACAAACGGCCTTTGATATTTGACACTTTTGTGTCACCCACTTGAATTTAATTTGTTTCTATTCGATTATTTCTCAAACTACAGCTAACTAGAACAAAATTCTAGCCTAACTACTATTTTCACTACCACTTCTTTGGGACACGACCCCAACCCGGGTTACTATTTTATCGACGATCGTAGACACTCGAACCGTAGTTAGTGTCGTTGGTAACGATAAGCATCAGTTAGGTGGCCCATGAGATATCAACTTGGTTATTTGCCGAGATATAGAAAATGGAATTATTGGTTATTTCTAGAAAGCGAGCAACCTAATGCACAATACTATGAGGAGGAAGATGAAACAATGTTGGTAATTCAAAATATTATTTAATATTTATCACTCACACCCTTTATATGTTACTTGAATCATCTTGTTTAGTTGATATTTTTATTTTTATTTTGGTAGAAAAAGATATAATACATTTAATATAGATTAATATGCATCAGTATAGGATAATGACAACTTACTGCTAGTAGGTATCAGAGCTATGGATGTTAATAAATATAATAAAACCTTTAGCCGGACATAAGATGAATTTCGCACCCCCGAAAAATGGTATCAGAGCTATGGATGTTAAGAAATATAAGAAGAAACATACTAGTAGAAAATTAAGAAAAATAAGAAGAAAATTAAATAAATTATATCCGAAATATAAACAACTCAATATTACGAAAACTGATAACGAAAAATTAGATCAATTAATAGATATTATATCTAAAATAGAATATAAATATATTTCATATTTAAAGAAACAATGAATAACGAGAATAATGAATATAGACAAAAACTTACTGAAATAATTATAGCAAAAAGACAAGAATTGAGACATAGGCAAATAGACTTAAAATATAATATATTTGCAGAAACTTGTAAAAAATCTATAATAGCACAGAGAAAAACTATTTTATATCTAAAAATACAAATAGAAAGTTTAGAATATAAACTTCAACACAATTTATAAATGAATAAGGAAGAATATGCCATAGACGAAAAATGAATGAAAACTATGATGGATTAAAAATAAAGATAATATTTTCTAATCTAGGAAGGAGATATAAGAAAATAGGTGACAATCTAAGTTTAATGTTAGAAAGAAAAATGGTAAAACTAGAAGATAGTTTAACTGCTATGATAAGAATAACAAAAGAAAATGAAGAAATAGATAGAAAAACGGAAATTGAATAAATAAAACAACAAGCAAAAAAGGAAGTACAACAATTAGAAGAAGTAAAAATTACTAAAATAATAGAACTAGAAAAAGAGCTGGCAATATTAAAAGAAATGTATGAAATTAAACAAAAAAAAAAGAGCAAAAAATAAAATTAGCAAATGAGATAAATAAATTTAAAGAAAAATTGCAATTAGAAGAAAAACTAGAAGAAAAAGAAGAAAATAACCAAGATAATCTACCTGAAATAAGAATTGATGAAATAAACGAAGATGATCTAGATGAACAACATTCAGAAACA
>JAJOOS010004892.1:0-27579 GCA_029582725.1 Solanum chiquidenum
CAAAAGTTCCAACAAACATTTACTACTCAATAATATCAAAAAGGAAATATCAATATGATCTCTTTATTACAGATAAGACTATCAAAATACAACTATATACCCAATGTAATAATCCCACAGGCCACAAGTGGGGTCTAGGGAGGGTAGAGTGTACGCACACCTTACCCCTACCTCGTAGAGATAAAGAGGTTGTTTTCAATAGACCCTCGGCTTAAAATGAGAAGACTATCAAAATGATAAAAAGAAACTCTGACACTGTAAATCAATCATTCAGAATTTTCTTCAACAACACACACCATAAGATCAGCACATTGTTCAATATAATCTAACAGTCAATATAGAGAAGTTCTTCTTGTTTCTTATAACCGGTGTCCAGGCCCGTCAATATAGATAAGATTAAGGAGATAAGAGTGATGAGAACTTACTCCATGCTCGACTTCATTCTCCTTAGAAGCATTGCCTGGTTTACAAAATTTAAACAAAATATTTTCAACTCATTACCATCAAATATACAATTAGGGGATGTTAGGTATTTTGTTTAGAGATGAGTTATGCAGGTATAAATCTTGCATAAGTAACACCACATTTGGGAGCTAGTTAGAGCTTTCTTATCATTCAATAAGCATCTTGAATTTCATAAAAATTGGGGCAATATAATCCTTGCGTAGGGCCATCCTATTCAACTTTCAGGCATTAAGATACATTTTCAAGATGATTATCATAAGAGATTCCCAACGTATCATATGATTCTCGTTCTTATACAATTAATACTATGTTTGGTTTACAATTTAAAAACTCGCATTACTAATATGAGAAAATCTATGTATTATTTATGCAGGATAAAAGATGGAATAGCTAATACATGAATAACTAAACCTCACATTACTATGACTTATATATATTAATACATAAATTCCCTCGTAACTAAATTCTGCATTACTAATAGTTGCATCACTCTAACCGGCTACCAAAAAAACCTCTAAATACATACAACATCACAAAAGAAAAAAGGAAAAATCACAATCCAGATCTTATGTCTCCACACACACACACACACATACATATAATCGTTCAACTCTTATAGTTCAAGCCAATGTCAGTGAGGTAAATAGTAGAAAAAGGATGAAAAATAATAGTAGCTTACCAAATTCAGAGCTAAAATGTCGATTATACAGAGCCACCGAGGGACGAAAAATCTCCGAGGTCAGAGACGAAGATGAAACAGAACCTGTTACGAAAAGGTTGCATTTCGGAGGAGATAGGGATGGAGTTAGAGCTCGAAGCTGAGAAGAAAGTCTTCTCCACATTTTCTTCTAGAAGAATCTATCTACGATGTGAAGCTTCTAGGGTTTCGGAGGTCAAATACAGAATCAGCCGCGGCGGTGAGCGGCAGAGGATGGTGGCGCTTTCTGAAAGTGTGAAGCGTTTGTGTGGGTTCAGAAGCAGTAGCATTTGAGGTTTTACACAAATATTTTCTTAAATAATTTTCTCAAAAATAAAAAATAAAAAATAAAAAAACATTTTTCTCTGAAATTAATTTATCAAAAGCAATGAAAAGTATAATAATGGACATCTCAGTATATAAAATATCTCGTGTTATCTAATATAAATATAAATGATTATTTTCACGACTTGAATCCTAAATGTTTTCATGATTTGGCCTCGTGATAACTATATAAAGACGACAATTTTACAGTTACTTCGTGAAAAATATAATATTATTGAATTTAATTATATTTATTTAAATTATAAAAAAAAATTACTTACGCAATAAATCACTTATATGAGATAATAATAATCCGATAATTATTTTTATAAATATTTTACTAATCTAGTTAAAAATAAATTTAGAAAACCTGTTAGCACAAATTCAAATATTCTAATGTGGTGATAATGATTTGTTTGTATTAACTTATTTATTTCATTTGATAAATTTTCATAAGACTTATTTGTCGAATCATAACGTGAAAATGTCATGTCAAGCATACGTATTAAAATCAAAACAGATCAATTACCAAATTTCCCAAGAAATTGAAAATAATAAAAATTGCCCATAATAATGAGTTTAAATTAAAGATATGCAATTTTGTTCGAATAAACTAACCAACACAATACAAGATTGATAAGATCTCCTAATATGTGTTATTTGCTAAACATGTTATACTAATTAAAGAAACCAACAAGAATATTAACCAAAAGGTTGAATTATGGAGTAGTACTCTAAAAAACAATCCTTCAGTTGTGCACCGTTCGAACTTAGATGAATAATAACTTTGTTCTTCTACTTAAATATCATGTCTATAATCGAGTACAAACTTAAAAAATATATTTATGTTTATATATGTGATATTAATTAATTAAAATATATATTTTAATCATATTATTACATTTAATTTAGATCCTTGCTTTCTAGGAGCATTCTTAGCCATACCCACTAAGTTTTTTTTTTATACAAATAGAAAAAAAATAGGTAGAACTTATAGGCCATTATAATTTCTTTTATTGAATGTTGGCTTAAGACAACTTAATTGAAGAAACACAAGAATTGAAAATTTATATAATTGATCCCAACTTATTTTAAATTAATGCCTAATAATTATGTAATCATCTATTTCTAAAACACATTAACTTAACTAATTTGAATTCGCGCCTACTAACCCTTCTAAGGGGTAAAACCTTCATACCACCTCCTCTCTGAAAAGCTGACAGTCTATCGAAAACAACCTCACAAAGGTAGAAGGTGGGTGGGGGCTTGTTCTTATTTTACCAGAGGGGTTTGAATTAGCTCCTCTCGAGATAAAAGAAAAGATTGGCAAGGTAACGTCTGCATACACTCCACCTTTCCACCTTTAGTATATTGTTGAAATCACATAATAAGACAATTTTTAAAAAGAGAATAATTTAATTCAGTCTTGTGCATCTTTAAATACAACAAGCTAAAGATAAAGGAGATGAAAGTTACATCCAAAACTGCATTAACTTCAAGATCCAATGGGAGTAATGTTCTTTAACTATATTCACTGATGAAGCAAGAAAATCAAAGAAGAAAACTAAAACTAAATAGAAGAATAATTAAGCATTGGCATTGATCAGTTCTTTGGTTGCTGCTGGAACAATTTGCTGAGGCTGCAATCACAAAGTTGAAAAATATCAACTTACACTAGTGAATAATGAAATTTACAGCGTCTTTGCGCGGAAAAAAAGTAGCTTTCAAGAACATTTTGACATTTAGTTGTACATGTATCAAGAAGGATAGCAAGAGACAGATTCAGGATTTGAAATTTATGGTTCCAGTTCGAAATTCTACCACTTATCTATTGTTTATGCTTATGTAGTTATAATAAACACATATGCAAGGTCTGAGCCAAAGTATGCTGCATTCGTCCATGGACAAAATACTAGAAAACAAATACTTAAATGGATAGCACATGAATAGTATGCTTCTTTTGAGCTGAGGGTCTATCGGAAACAACCTCTCTACCCCACAAAGGTAGGGTAAGCTCTACGTACATATTACCCTCCCCAGACCCCACTTGTGGGATTACACTAGGTACGTTGTTGTTCTTGTAATAGAAGTTCTGTCCAGCATCAGAAGGAACATAGAAGTGTTATCTAATTACAAACTGCTTTGATATGCATTACTTAAGCCGAGGATCTTTCGGAAATAGTCTCTCTACCCTACCCGAACCCTCCCCACACTAGGTATGTTGTCAAAAAGAAAAATCCCTTTTTCAAATTCTTAAATCTCATTTTGATTGAACTACATGACTGCAAAAACAAGAGAAAGATTAAGATTAGGATTTATAGTTAGTACAACCACTACCGAGTTTCTAAGTGTTGTATCATCTAATCTTTCGCGTTTCTACATTACAAGTTGCAACCAAGCAATAGCATTCGAAATGGACGATGAAGATGGTCATGTTGTAGGTTAAAAGCTTAAAGATATCAATTCCATTACTTACCGGAGCTAATTCTTCCTCATGCTTTGGAATGAAAGCAGTATCAACTTTCCCATTCTTAAAGTCCTGTTGAACAACGGACACAAAGCAAAATTAGGTTCGCCGAAATCTCCCAAGTCGGTATACACGTTAAGAACATGGTAGTCCACCTACCTCGATATCAAGGATGAGTTTATGATATTCTATTGTGGTAGGAACTCCTGTCAAAAGAAAATGTAATTTGAGTGATGGGTGGATTTTAAACCTCTCATGGCAACTTAAAGAACCAACTCTACTTTGCAGTGCAAATAAGCACTCATATATCCAGGAAACCATTGAAGGTTGGTCTTACCAGTGATAATGGTGTCATTAAGTGCTCTTTTCATGCGCTCAATAGCCCTCTCACGTGTTGGAGCCCATACGATGAGCTGCAACAGTTTCATAAATATTTTTTTGGAAAAAGAAGATATGTTAATAGAAGGAAATAGTAGAACAAGCTGCAACAAAGATCAAATAGCTTTTAATTGCTGTGTTATCAACTTCAAATAACGACCATCGACATGAGAAATGGAAAAACAGTCGTGCATACTTCTATGATCATACTCCAATAGAAGTTCCCTCAAGTCCAGTCCACAGAATCCATTTAAATGCTTGTAACATGGCTATGGAAAGATGGCTAAGATTTTCAAAATCAGTAAAGATAAACTAATCGTCAAACCACATGTCTTGCATAAGGTTTACTATCACACAAATCTACTTCTGGTTTTAAACGTTCATTGGGTGGTCTAGGAAAACATGAGTACCAACTTCCATGATTTCTGCTGGACTTTGTGTCAATTGTACTTGGATAATTCGAAATGGGAAAAGCATTAAGCTGCGACTTAAGAAGAGAAGAGTGACCACCCAAGTGCCCCCACAGTACATGTCCATAAAAAAATGTAAGAGAGGGTCGGGGTCCATGGAGAATGGGACAGGTAAAGAGAAAGAAATCCACCTTTCCTAGCAGGGAATCGTAGCTAGGTGGAACCACATAGTCAGGATAAACATGGCTATCCATACGCGTAAATGGACCTCCAGCTGGTAAATATGAAGTGATTCTCCCTATTCATGAAGAAAACAAGCTTAGATATATCAGGTAAAATGCAAAACAGTGAAAGTAATGTCTATTCTGCTTTACAATCTGGCTTCCATTCAAGTAAAACAGAACGAGCATATCCAACAAAGTGCAATTCAGTCATACAAATCATAAATGCCATTTTCTTCTCACAAGTTTCACTTTAATGCAGACAGTTCTCAATGTAAATTTTAAGAACTCAAAAATTGAATAGCAATATTTTTTTACATCAATTTCTTCTGAAATGTTAAAATCGGGGTAAAATCCACCATAATAGGAAAGGAACGGTGGTAAGAGAAATAAAGAAGTCATCAACTACCTATCGTCTCTATATTAACTGAAATTTAATACTTCCTCCGTTTCAAAATGAGTGACCTAGTTTGACTTGACACGAAGTTTAAGAAAATAAAGAAGACTTTTGAATCTTGTGGTCCTAAATTAAAGTTATGTCAAATGCACAAAATTGCCCTTTATAATCTTGTGGCTTTAAACATGCCACGTGGAAAGCTGAAATTAAAATGTTACCAAAAAAAGAAAGAGAACATTCTTTTTGAAACAGACTAAAACGGAAAGGAGGTCATTCTTTTTGAAACGGAGGGAGTAGTAAAGATGTGAATTATGTCTATATTGCTATGGCATTTGCATATTTATCTCTGGCAACATTCACATGCAGGGATCAATATGAATAAATTTTATTTTTTTTATGACCGAAAAATTTGTTTGTGACCTGCCCTTTGGACCAATCACAGCCTTCTAAACTCGGTGGATAATGGGCCCGCCCCTCTACCCTTCTCCACTTAAATACCAGGCTTCGCTTTGCATGGTGTGGGGCTTGAACTTGCGACCTAAGCCACAAATCCTCCGCCTTTTGCCACTTGAGCTAGGCCTTGGGGGCGGGATCAATATGAACTTATTAAAACATCTAAGGACTTTTTTAACGTCATGTACACCATTCTGAAACATAGAGTGATTTGCTTACCCAGGCCGATTGATATCACAATGAAGTATGATTCAACCTTAATTTGTAAATAAATAATCTGACAGAGTCTACCTTGAAGGTCATTAATCATGCTATAAAGGAAAACATTATTCTACAGGCAGAAAAATCAATAAAACCTGGGCCGGGTCTGAAGTTTTTGAAAGCATCTTCTGCGTTTATACGGCATTCAATTGAGTGTCCTCTAAGCACAATATCCTCCTGTAAGTAAGAACACAAATTAACAAATGAAAATTAGATAATTAACCGTAGTTCTGTTTTTGGCGATCTTAAAGATATCATCACTCCTCAGAGAAATTTTTTTTTATCATTTCTTATCTGATTCTCTATCAACATTATATAATTCAAAGCAACAAAGGATCATTTTTATACACTACAAAATTACTTTATACACTGAAATTACTAAGAATTCAACCATTATATGGTGGAATTACTGATCCATGCAACTTACTTTAAGCATTACAGACTTTTGAACTCTCATTTTGATATAGTGCAAGTCAAAACACAATCTTTCACTGAAATTGTTATAATTTTCCTTGTCCGTCTCTTTCCAGAAACAAAAGTCCAATTCAAAGAAAAATTGACTGTTCTCTGTTACCTGTTTGTATCGGAGCTTTTCTCCCATAGCGACACGGATCTGTTCCTCTATCAGATCAACAGAGGATATCATTTCTGTCACTGGATGCTCTACCTAGATATTCAGCAAATCGACACATTACATTATTTGCTAAACAATATTAAAAGTAAAAGACAGATTACATTGTTATCATTGAGTTTCTAATTATCTAAAAAGCTTAGATCTTGAACAGAGCTTCTTTCACCTGAATACGAGTGTTCATTTCCATGAAGTAAAAGGACCCTCTCTCATCCAGTAGGAACTCTATGGTACCAACACCAATGTATCCTATGGATGCTGCTGCTGCAACAGCTGCATCACCCATGGCTTTCCTCAGCTCTGATGTCAATGCAGGGGACGGTGCTTCCTCCAGCAACTTCTGGTTTCTTCTCTGCACAAATAAGCCATTTCAATGGTGCACTTTGTTAGTGTATGCCACTTGACTTAACAAGATTACTGACATAACTTAACAATGTAATGAATTTCTTAAACATAATTAATCATAAAGGAGTGTTTGACATTCAACCAACCATGTTACAACAAAATGAAGCATCACCAATTATTTACAGAATTTATAATACAGAAGAGCTTTCCAATAATGCAAATCACAAAAATGCAGAAGATCAAAAAAAGATATTTGTATAACATTGTACCTACCTGAATACTGCAATCACGCTCTCCAAAGTGTACAACATTACCATACTTGTCCGCCAAAACCTGCATATAGCATGAAGCTGTGAATCAGCACATTTGAATCATACAATAATAGAATATTAACTGTATATTACAGTGTGAATGGTTAAACCAACAAGGATTACCACCTATAAGGAGATAAACTATCTACAATACATTCAAGCAATAATTAGGATTATTTAATTTTCTGCATGAGATTGATTAAAGATGATACTTCAGAAAAGAAATGCACTTTCTAATGGTCATTTATTTATGTTGATCACTCGTGATGCCAAGGGTAAAAGATGCAACTGAGCTCCTCACAGATTCAATAAACAGCAAACTGAAATAGGTTGAACTACAGATAAAACAGAACAAAGAAGGATCTCAGACTAGTTGAAATTAAAGGACGAGGAGTTGAACCAGATCAAGAACCAAAACTAGGCTTTTTTGGGATAACCATGGTGTTTAGGCTTAATAGGCAGTGTTGTGAAAAGCACGCTTAAGCCCTAAAGCGAGCCTCAAAACATGTTGGGCACTTCACCTCGCTTAATGTGTACTTCCGTGTCGTCATCATGACTCTAAGACAAACTCTTCCTTGCAAATGAGTTTTCCGGAAGAGGCGACATGAAACTATTGATATTTCCCTTTATCATGAAAAAAATTCAATATTTGTCCATATATTTGTTATTCATGCTTATAATTATTAGTCTTGGACTAAACCAATACAAATTTGTAATTCTTCTCCATTTGCACCTTTTTTTCATTTAAGTCCACATTTTATTTGCACTTTGTGCTTAAAGCCCCATTGGAGCCTGGAGTTTTTTGCGCTTTTCGCTTTTGAACCTGAAACCCCATTTTCATTAACAACTAGACCACACCCTTGGGTGCAACTTGCCTCCATCTTTCTCTTCTACAAACCAAATTGATCCGGGAGCTTTTAATATGTATATAGAAAACCATGATACGTCCCAATATATTGTTAATGACAGTCCTTTTCCTTCTCTTCCCAAGGAACCATGACAAAGCTTAAACCAAGAACCACTTTCATGTGCAACTCTTGTGTATCTTCCTTCATTACCTCAAGTACTAGTAAGATTAATTAATAGTTCCATCAAGCAAAAAAAAAAAGACAAATTAATAGTTAACAAGTGTCAAATGTCATCATATGTCTAGCACCAATTACTAAATCAGATAAGAAATGACAGAGGTACTATCCAGATTCTGCATCTTATTGCATAAAAATTCACCACTGGATGGCAACTTATAAGTATATATATATATAAAAAAAAAAATAGTGTGTGTGTGTCTATTGTAGAAGTTCATAATTGTTACACTAATAGCAAAGCGTTTTTTTCATTTCTAAGATTGATTCTTTTGGGTCAAATATATGTGGGAATTTCAAGTCCCAATATAAAGAAATAAATCTGCCAAAACAAAAGAAACACTAATCCATAACTCAGACATTTTATGTGCACACAAAGCCTGAGACAACAGCTCATTAGCAGTTGTAAGATGTAATGTCCAACATCCAAGAGTTGTCAGTCATTTGATACATGTATTCCAATTCTTCCCAAAACAGAGTGGCTTTTTAAAAATAAAACGTATTCCAGTTCTTTCCAAGAACTCACGTAAAACTTTGATCTCTATGGAGTCAAATTCTTTTTTTCTCAGTTAGAAAATCCTCTTGGTTAATGAAGTAAGGTGCAACGATACCTGAAATTCAATGTGCCTAGGATTTATGATGCACTTCTCCAGATAAACGCCATCATTTCCAAATGCAGCTGCTGCTTCACTCTTAGCTTGCTGAAAATGAAAAAAGACCAAGCTTAGCGATAAAGTCACAACTCTGGTGTAAGAGCAATTATGCTTCATGATATGTTTTGTGGTCTGCTAGATTACGTATGATTCGTAGAAAAGGATGATTAGAGACCATCATGGAAAAAATGCTGGGCAAAGCTTATATAAAAAGAGTTTCCATTCACATGCATGAGCATGGGTGATTTGAGATATTATCAAATGCTCAGGGAATAATAACAATATTATCTGAAAATATTAAGTGCCTGAAGAAAGCAAAAGAGGATATGCAACAGTCACAACAGTTTCCTCAATAACAAATTACAGGAAATACTACTTTCATCTATATGAAAATTCCAAAAGATCTCATTGGATGAATCTCCAGAGATTAAAGAAGTCAAAAGCAAGAGACTGATCTTCACCTACTATGTTTGAGACTTAAAGATTGACATACGATACAAAGAAAGGTACCTGCAATAATTTTACGAACTCATTAGGTTCTTTAGCAAGACGCATTCCACGTCCACCACCACCAGCTGTTGCCTTCAAAACATAAAAGGTTCACAAGTTCAGTGACAACCCTTCAGACGCTCAACTTTAATCACTTTATTTTGAGCAAATAACTTCCATAATTGTGCATCAAACATCCTTTTCTCTGTTTCCCTTTATTATATTCTTGATCAAAATTAAGCATTACAACACTATATCAAAGCAGGTAGATAAGAACCAGATATAGCTACAGGTTTATTTTCATTGTACCACAGTATGATATTCAAACTATGTAACTTTTCATACTAAAAGAATGCTGGATTCAAATATAACATTTGATAGTGAAGCAGTTCAGTAAAATTTTCAAAATGAGCAAAGTAAATGGAGGCTTCGCTTGTGTCTAGTTATAACAATTGTTCCAGTTGAGAGTGTCGCTAATTGACGTCTTTCTTTGCATTTATCCAGAAGAGGGTTTGCAAGAGGCACGGAGTCTGTATAGGTGTAGTAACAATCTTCTCTGGAAATGTAAGGATACCTTTAGTTATGCAAATAAAAATTTGCCCAGTTAGTTATGTTAAAAATGTCTTTCCTAGACCTGACAAGTTGATGACTTGATCCTTTATTCGAAATTACCATTTAAGAAAAATTAACTCCATCAAGTCCTATACAGTTCCCATTGTTAGAAGAGAACATTCACTAGAAGTAGAATGCCAGAAAAGAAGTTCATGTCATACACAACTTCAGAGGCTAAAAGAAGCAAAACTATGTATGAGACAAGGATGATAACTGTAGAACATACAAGCAATCAGTCTCTTAATGCGGAAAGGTATTCAAGACCGGCAAATGTTTTCACAGAAGTTCATAATACTATAGCCGCCTAGAATTAAAGAGACAAGAAGTCTAGCAAGCAAACCCAACAAGCCAATCAGTCTCCAAATGCACAAGTGACAGGTATTTCACATATACTGATATAATCACTATAGTCAAAGGGATATATTTTAGATACCTCACACCACAGAGCATTTGATAATTCAAGCTACTTCAGTTTTGAGAAAAGTTACCTTAATCATCACTGGGTAACCAATCTCCTCAGCGAGCCTTACACCTTCTTCAGTGCTCTACAATGGAGATTATCTAGTTATTAGTAGGTAGCCAAGAAACAGCAACACTTATACAAACAAATATAAAATGCATGTGCGTATGACGATGTTCAATGATGGAAATGAATCAAAATAGTATGGCATGACACAGTGATACCTGCAATAGTCCGTCACTTCCTGGTACAGTTGGAACACCAGCATTCTTCATTGTATCTCTAGCAGTGGCTTTGTCACCCATGACTCTTATACTGTCTGGCTGCAATTTTAAGATAAATCTTTTATAATGATGTTTATATTTCCTCGTGTTTTGAGCAACCATATGTCTTTTCATATTTGTAGTGTTGGGACCAGCTAGCGCAATTTGACTGATCCGCAGGCAGGCAGCCGTTTGGCCAACAATCACAGATTACCAAGGCAATCCTGCCTAGCAAAGCTGGAGCAGATGGGCCCAACAAGTGTTGCTGCTAGGATTCGAACCAGGGATCTCCAGGTTGTCACTCCAGTGCCTCAACTACTAGATCAACTCCTTGGGACGAATAACCATGTTTATTATGGCTCTCTAGGTTAAGTAGAATGTGTGCTATTGTCCTTTACTAACTTTTAGTTTTCTTTGGTGAACAGGGTTGGAAGTGGATATTACAAAAATAAGATTTTACTTAAAGCCAGAGAAAGCTGTTGCTAAAAGACAAAGAATGTAAGTAATCCTTTTAATTTATGTGGCTATTGACCAAAACATAGCAGAATACATTCTGAGGGTGAATGATGCATATGCTTCCATTGAGCAAAGGGAAGGAAATGACAGGGTTATGTATGTATATGTCTGCTGTTTTGGAAAAGGGACCTCCATCAATAAGTCACTAATCTCAATAGAGAAGCTAACGCTTCTTTCTTATCATGCTTGAGAGTGTCAGATTATTGTATTAAAACATTGAGCTTATACTGAAAAAAAATATCTTCTGATGGAAGAAGAGGAACTACCAGGTTAGTTATAAAGAGATGTAGATATACCTATTCGAAAGATCTTATTGAGCAGAAGACAACAAGCTCTGTGGGTTGTACCACAGACCTCTATTTGAAACTCACATGGCTGAAGCCTGAAAATATTTCAATTTATCCCAGTAATTTCTTCTCTTTGACCAAATATTTGATTATTTACCCACAAAACGCCAACTAATTATTAGAAGCTTTTTTTAATAAATGTGGCGTTGGGGCCAGCTAAGCACACCTCGAGTAATTCTATAGGGTACCTGCTACATCTCACCAACACAGGTACCAAAATAACTTTGTTCACAAAGGTTGGACCAGATGGGAAGAAATCACCTTGTTTTTGCCTTATCTACTTCATTGACCACTATGCCACACCCCTGGGTGCCTTAGAACTCCCATTTTTATATACAAAGACATGAGGATCAGCTGAATTTCTTCAAACCATACACAGATAGATAAAACAGATTAAGATTTCACTGTACTACTATACTTGATATAGCAGTGATCATCTGCATAGGAATCACACTAGATAAATACTTTTAAGTTCAATGTCTTGAATTGATGGATTTAATATCTAATATGAATCGATCAAAAGTCAAAGGATTGATTAGAATAATACTAAGTTTTACCTTTCATGTTTCTGTTTTGATAGTATCTACTGAATACAACACATATACCATGGAAAATACAGATGCCTACACGTTTAATATAGGTAATAAGATAATGACGTGTGAAAGAACTTACATTTGGCCCAATAAAGTTGATTCCATGTTCTTTGCACATCTCAACAAAACTTGCATTCTCAG
Organism: Solanum chiquidenum; assembly: GCA_029582725.1. Taxonomy (NCBI): domain Eukaryota; kingdom Viridiplantae; phylum Streptophyta; class Magnoliopsida; order Solanales; family Solanaceae; genus Solanum; species Solanum chiquidenum. Next base: position 12,517 of record JAJOOS010004892.1, read on the forward strand.
AAAGGAAACCATATCCAGGATGCAACATTGTACATCCGCGACTGATAGCAGCAGACAAGACATTTGGGATCACTAAATACCTATACACGGTAAATGGAGATGTAAATGCCGTAGTTCTTGGAGATGAAAATTATGAAACGAAGATCAAATAAAGATAAGAAAATGTTAAGAATTTTCTTTTGGTGCACCCATTTAGTTCCGGTTTGTATAGAGGATTGGGTATCATTTGGAGAGAACCATATTTTGTAGTTTTCTCCATTTTTGGTATACCTCTTGTATACGGACATAATGGCCTTGTCATTATCAATGAAAATCTTTGGCTTGATATTTAAAAAATGCAAAGAATTTAAACTTAGTTTTGTCCAATAAGAACAGCAAGCTTCTGATAACTTACGACTGATTACTTGGTGCTTCTCCAATGCAAACAGATTCATCAGCTAGCTTCACATGTAAGGCATCTTTATCGATGGTCGAATAAACCGCAACACAAGGAATTCCCATCTCATGGGCAGTTCGGATTACGCGGACAGCAATCTCTCCTCTATTTGCCACCAGAATTTTCTCGGCACGACATGTCACAGTAAGAGCACCATGACCCTTGTGAGAATTAGTACGAACTCTGTGTGCTTGAGCAGTCTGCCTTGGAAAGTTTATCCTATTTCCAGCTATAAAGCTACACTGCGAGCTCCTAATACCGCTCGTTCTCCCCAAAAATAAACCCTATTCAGAACATGCACCCAAAGTTTAAGGTTATCTGTAGCATCAAAATCTTTATTTGGCGGGTAGAAAGGTGCAAAAAAGCAGCATATATTTCAACTCATATAGAAAATACCTACTTACAAAATGCACCATAACATACCCTCCGGGACTCTCATCTTGAGATGTGTGCAAGAACGTTTATATATTGAAAGAAAGAGACAAATGTGCTGACATAGAAGACTTCAAACAAGGTGAAAAGCAAATTCTCCCTACCTCTCTTTTACATGATGATGCTTCAAGTAGTTTTAAGAAAAAAGAAACACCTTTAACACAAAAACAACAACTACGCCTCAGTCACAAACAAGTTGGGTCGGCTATATGAATCCTCATTTCTTCATTTAAGCTCATATCATAGTAAAAAATATATATATAAAATACTTATAATAAAAATAAACAATAAAAGTTCCATACAAGTCTAAAACCTATCCTCAACTAGTACTATCACCTGTATGGATCTTTTTCTTCATGTGTGCCCTATCTTTAGCTAAGTCTGTATTGATACCAAGCATTTGCCGGTCTAAAATACCAAAAGTATTTTAACACATCATATGATTCTTTTGTTAGCAATTATTAAATACCAAAGGTATTATTACTATTTAGTGGTATTCAACCTGTCAGGTCAATTCCCAGAAGAGCATATCATTAATAACAAAGCAGGATTTTAAGATTAACACACATTACATATAGAAGTGCCTTACGGGAGTAGAGCAAAGAGCAGATTTGCCACAAACGCTAGTCATGGCTGCAGAATCCATTTCCTGATCAATGTAATCCAATTCCTGTCTTCCTGCCAAGAACTGGGAAAAACAAATCTTTTGAACATTAAGAAATGTCATTAGCTTAGTGTGTACCTATTACGTTGACAGAGAAAAATAGGGGGGAGCAAGACATGAAAAAAGCAGAGATGGGGATAAAAAACTAGGTGGGTATGGAAAAAGAACAAATCTTTAGAAGAATGATTCAAGACCCACAAAGAATAAAACAATGCAAAACAACAAAATGAAGAAAACAAGCGATTTAGAACTGTAATTAGCTTAGTTTGTACCTATTACTTTGACAGAGAGAAAGAGATGTGTAAGCAGAGAAATGGGTATAAAAGACTAGGTGGGTATGGAAAAAAAACGAATCTTTAGAACATTGATTCAAGACCCATAAAGAATAAAACAAAACAAAAAAATGAAAGTAAACAAACAATTAGAACTGTAATTAGCTTAGTCTGTACCTATTACTTTGACAGTGTGGAAGCAGATGAAAGATAGGTGGGTATGGAAAAAGAACAAATCTTTAGAACATTGATTCAATACCCACAAAGAAAAAAACAATGCAAAACAACAAAATGAAGAAAACAAATAATCAGAACTGTAATTAGCTTAGTCCGAGCCTATTACACTGACAGAGAGAAAGAGACGTGGAAGCAGAGAAATGGGGAGGTAGGTATGGAAAAAGAATAAAAATCCTTCGAACATTGAATCAAGACCCACAAGAACAAATCAATGCATAACAACAAAATGAAGAAAACAAGTTTGAACTATAATTAGCTTAGTCTATACCTATTTCTTTGACAGAGAGAGAGATGTGGAAGCAGAGAAACACTAGGTAGATAGGAAAAAAAAAACAAATCTTTAGAAGAATGATTCAAGACCCACAAAGAATAACACAATGCAAAACAAGAAAATGGAGAAAACAATCAATTATAACTGTAATTAGCTTAGTCTGTACCTATTACACTGACAGACAGATAGAGATCTGTAAGCAGAGAAATGGGGATAACAGACTAGGTGGGTATGGAAATAAAAAACAGATCTTTTTCACATTGATTCAAGACCCGCAAAACAAGAAAATGAAGAAAAACAAACAATTTAAACTGTATGGAAGCAGAGAATTACACTGACAGATAAATAGATGTGGAAGCAGAGAATTACACTGACAGATAAATAGATGTGGAAGCAGAGAATCACACTGACAGATAGATAGAGATGTGGAAGCAGAGAATTACACTGACAGAGAGATAAAGATGTGGAAGCAGAGAAATGGGAATGAAAGACAAGGTGGGTATGGAATAAAAAACAAATCTTTAGAACATTGAATCAAGACCCACAAAGAACATCTCAATTCATAACAACAACATGAAAGAAAACAAGTAATTAGAACTGTGAATAGCTTACCAATTACTACTTTAACAGATAAATGGGGATAAAAGACTAGGTGGGTATGTAAAAAAAACAAATCTTTAGAACATTGATTCAAGACCCACAAAGAAAGTGAAGAAAACAAGAAATTAGAAGTGTAATTAGCTTACCAATTGCTACTCTGACAGAGAAATGAGAATGAATGACGAGGTGGGTGTGCGGTAGATTTGAAGAAGGAAAAGGTTGATGTCGATGAAAACAAGAAAGCAAGAAACTTGACTGTGTTCCAAACAAGATTGAAAGGTCCGCCAAAAACTGTGTTACAGGTTTTAGCTGCTAATGGGCTTTGTGATTTGATTTAATTTTTTTCAGCCGGTGTCAGGTACATAAAAATGACTTGATTATTATTTAATTTAATTTTTTTGGTTTAGAGTCAAAATATCTTAAATTCTGCGAAATTGAATATAAATATGCTTAATTAATAGTTTGAAAATGTTTTCGTAGTCAATATTTTGATTCAAAAATACTTATGAGCTAAAAATTGTTCTTTTTTAAAATAAATATTTTTGTTATAAAATAGAGCTAAAATATTATAGTGTGGATGTCCACTACACCAAGGAATTATTTTCACTCATTATCTCAATTACTTTTCTTCATTATGAAGATAATCATAACCTCCAACTTTATAATCAGTATTCTTGTAACATTTCACTTTCATAACCTCCTTCATTATATTCATGTTAATGTCATGTTTATGACTAACCTTTTGTATGCCTCTATGTTACACTATAAATAGAGGCATAAGGGTTCATATTGTATACACTTGAAGATTTGGTGTACACTTGAAAGAAAAAAAATTATTTCATATTGTTCCTCTTGTCTTATATTTTTTGTCTTATTTTACTTTAGATTTACAACACGTTATCAACACCAATGTTCTACCATGGATTGAAGCAAAGTAAATAAAAGAAGGTAAAATAATTATGTTTATTTTTTTCTCGGAAACAAGGTAAATTATTGTGGAATCTATTTTATATTTTACTTGTGAACAAGGTGAATGATTAATATTATTGTTACTGTGCATTTCTTTTTCCACCTATGACTATATATACTTTCTTTTGTATGTGAAACTTATTTTATATTTTATTTATGATTATGCTCACTGTTTTGGTTATTGCATGGGCTTTTAATTTATTTTATTTTGTTTGTGAAATATTTTGGGTTCACATGGAAATTGAAAAAAAGAGTGGTGTTAGTGAGCAGTTTTATTTTAGTGTAATTGAAATTATTATTTTCTTAGTGTGCAATTGATTCTTTGATTTATAACGGTAATTCACTAGCTTAATTATTGTGCACCAAACATAATATAATATAATGCTATATGTAACTCTCTGTTTTGACAAGTTTAAGATATTAGTACATACTTTGTTGAGAATATTTTTATTGTGTTTCTTTTGTTCTATATTTATTTGTGCATGTTAATCACAAAGTGACAATATTTTTTTAAGGCTCAATGGTGAGTCCTATTATTTTGCTTATTATGTCATTGGTTGAGGGTAAGACGAAGGATTCAAGTCCTATCGCACCAAGAGGGTAATACATCGGGTGAGAATCCTGGTGCATCATGATAATAAAATGTTGGGTTGGGTCCCAACAAATAATGACCTAAAATGCCTTCTTATGGGTAAGACGTTGGGTTCAAGTCTCAACGTTATATAATGACGATGTAACAATGATTGAGCAAATTGATATGCTCTTGATAAAAGTCATGAAATTTGTCCAATTGATTTGCTTCATTCTTTTATGTGAATGTGGTAGCAGAACATAATGTGCCTGAAAATGACAAGTGGTTAAATGTATGAATATGAGTGTGGTAAAATGTTAATGGTCAATTGTGGTAATAAAAAGGAAGAACATTATGGGTTCTTAAGATGGTCCTTCAAATTTGAAGGTAATTTTTATCCATCAAAGTGGTATGAGAAGTTATTGGGCACATTGTTGTTGGTGCAACCCAAATTTGAAAAGTTTTGTAAATCCTCCATCAAAATAAAGGAATACAAAGTGGTAGTATATTTGGTACATTTGACATCTTAAAGTGATGTTGAGGTGAGTCACATAAATTTGATAAATGTGAAAGCATGGCAATGAGTTTCTAATAAAAACTTATGGAGCATGTTCAAATGGTTATGGTCCATTTCTTAAAGAAATGTGTCTTGTGCTCTTAAGAATAAGAACACGTTCATGTATTGTTGGATAAATGTCACATCTCATCTCTATAGGAGGTTTGAGAGATTGAAAAGAAATATTTTGACATAAATGGGCATTTAGTCATATACTTTAAATACTACACAAATATTGTGGTATGTTAAATTATGAACTATTGAAAGACAAAAGAAAGAAATAATTATTTCCTATAAAGGTTGTGGCTATGACCAAAATAAATATTGTTGTGTGGTAACACAAATTTGTCATTGATTGTCAAGAAATAAGTCTTGCATGTGATAATTTTAACCATAACAATAATAATAATTTTCTCCTTGAAGGAGATGGTCACCATAAGAATGGTGTTGTGAAATTTGTGGTAGTACACAAAATTAATTGAGAGTTCCGAAAGGGATAATTTGTTACTATTCGGAGGAATGAAATTGTTCATAATATTGGGGTTGTAGTAAGTCTCAAAAGAAACTTTTTAAGTTTCGGAAGAATTGAAAAGAAGAAAAATATTATATTGAGACTATAAATTATGGGAAGATTTAATATCTTCAAAATACTACAACCAAAGTGGGTTATAAATATTTGCGTATAAGATTACCCATTTTTTTCCGTTGTTTGTTGTATACAAATATGGGCATGATGATGGAATCACATGCAAAAGTAAACTAGAAGTTTACTAGAATAAATATCAATTGGCATAATCGGTTGGCAATTCCGATCCAAATGTGAAGCAAAAGAAATTGAGAATTCATGTGACTATATGTTTGAAGAAATAAAAGATTCTTCAAGAATTCTCTTGTGTTGCTTGTTCTCGTGATAAAATGATCATTGTACCAGCTAAGATTGGGATTGTATCTCCTGAAATTATTTGGAACATATAAAAAGGTGAATATGGGCCCATTTACCTGTCATGTGGACCGCTGACTATTATGATTTAATAGATGCATCTATGGTATGGTCACATGTGCATTTGTATCAACTTACAAATTGATTTTTCTAAGATTGTTTGCTCAAATTGTTAAATTAAGAGCACAGTTCCAAACTATAAATTTATGTTGATAATACTGGTTGTTTTAGCAGAAATTATTTGTCTCCAATTATAGCTAGACCACTGATTATGAGAACAAATCTCTCAAATAAAATTTGGTATGAGATGAGTTTATTTAACATCTATGCATCAATCCAACAAGGTTCTCCCATCACAATTGGTTCAGGGTCAGGAATCAAATAATTTCCATCTAAAAATTCGATGTGTGCACATATGATTTTATTGCTCCACCACGCACAAAGATGGATCCCCAAATGAGGTTGGGGGTAAATGTTAGATTTCCTAACATTAGGGGGGAGGATATGTTTAGCAGCTGAAAATTATGTGTGGGGTGAATTATCTTGATCCTCGTTAAAAAAATGTGAAAAAATGTGAACTTGAAGTTCAAGAGATAATTCATTTGCAAAATGTTGTAAATAATTTGCCAGATGTATTTGTTGACCCAATATTTTAATTAAGCTACAAATGCTCCAATAAATAGTCCTTAAAGGACAGTCTATGGTACGCCAGAAGTGTGATAGACCATTCGATTCCAAACGTAAAGCTCCTTAAGGAAGGAGCGGAGCAAATTATCAAAATGGTCATGATAATAAGGTAAGTGCTTTGAAAGAGAACTATGACATAACACTTCATAAAACCTTGGCAAAGATTCAGGTACCTGAAAATGATGAAAAATAAAGAGATCTCGATAAGTTATGTCGTATTGAAATCGATATCAAAATGATCGACGACGGTATCTTTGATATGAAGTAGCACTCAATGCTATAAATGGTTACGAGGATCTTAAATTCGAACCTGTCATATAGTGTGGACAGATAAATGATTGGCATTATTCAAGTATATTTTGTTTCACTAAGAAAAGTGATGTTTTTTATCTTATAACTCATGGATCAAAATATAATGTCAGTGGGTACAAATGAATCATTGTGCGAAAGTATAACCGTAAGATATAAAGTGCGGCCTGTGCCTCGGGGAATAAAGGGCTTTCACACAAATCCTGACATTATTAAATGAAGATATATTCTACAGTGATGGATGCAATGTAACTTGTTTCAGTCTGGCAATAGATGAAATACTTTAATATGTATAATGAATTATTATTATGTCTAACTAGACGATGAAGGTGATATGAAAATCCTTGAAGGATTTAAAAGGTATTAAAGTAATTTCATTGAGTACCCAATGATTTTGAAACTGCTTAACACAGAGAAAGAATCTTTTTGATCTCATGAAAATCATTTAAAATGTCATGTATTAGTGCAATTGGTGCACTTATAGATTGCTGATTATGCAAATGCTAGAAGATTATCTGATATACATAATGAAAATTATGTGAAATAATTATCAGATTATCATTCAAGTTATGACAAGAAACTAACAAAGCAAGTGACTCAACACATAGAAGATGTGTGATTTTCTTTTTGAAGAAAAGACGAGCTTCAATAAAATTGAAATGATCAATCTCCGAGTCAGAAATGATTTGATTGTGTAGATGCAGAATATTTATTTGATCTGCATAAAGCTCGATCGCAAATGGACTATTTATTTACATATGGAGACACAACAATATCTTGGCATTCAAAGAATCACATTAGCAACCACTTCTTCAAATCATGCAGAAATAATATTGATCTATGAATTAAGTCAGGAGTGTGTTTGGTTGGAATCATGATCTATCATATTCAGAAAATATGTTATTTTCTTTTGAAAAGGATATTCCGGCTATATGAAAATAATATATAGCTCAATTGAAGGGAAGATACAATCAAAGGAGATTGGACAAAACATATTTCACCAAAAGTCTTTTTCACACATGATCTTCAACAAAATGGTGAGATAGACGTTCAAAGACCCATTCAAGTGATAATCTTGTAAACTTATTTACTAAGGATTGCCAACATCAATATTTGAGAAGTTGTGATATAAGATTGGAATGCATCGTCTCCGAGATACCAAGTAAAATTTTTATCAGGGGGAGAAAAATACGCGTTGTACTCTTTTCCTTAACCATGGTTTTATCCCAATTGGGTTTTCTTGGTAAGGTTTTTAACAAGGCAACATTCAAAGCGTATTAAAAAATGTGTACTATTTTTCCTTCACTAGGATTTTTTTCCATAGGGTTATTTCATAGTAAGGTTTTAACGAGGCATATTATCTATGGGCATCCAAGGGGGAGTGTTATAAAACATTATAGTGTGGATGTCCACTACACCAAGGAGTTACTCTCGCCCATTATCTCCATTACTTTCCTCCATTATGAAGATAACCATACCCTCCATAACCTCCAACTTTATAACCATTATTCTTGTAACCTTTCACTTCCATACCCTCCTCTATTATATTCATGTTAATGTCATGTTTATGACTAACCTTTTGTATGCCTCTATATTACACTATAAATAGAGGCATAAGGGTTCATATTGTATACACTTGAAGATTTGGTGTACACTTGAAAGAAAAAAAGTATCTCATATTGTTCCTCTTGTCTTATATTTCTTGTCTTATTTTACTTTAGATTTACAACAATTTTTCTTTTCTTTTTTTGAACAAATTTTTTTTAATGATTTTTTATCAAAAAATATTTATCCTATATCAATTTGAGAAAAAATCTTCGTTATTCTATTTATTGTTAAATGAATGAAAATTAATCATGAGGTTACTATTTATAAAAAGTACATGAATTTATTTTATTTTAATTGATAAAATGAGACTAAGAAGAAAAATAAATTACTTGCTATTTATTTATTAGTTAAAGTAAAAAAAAAGAATTTTAAAAAAGAAGAAATCGAACAGAAAGGTTCTTTAAATTGATAGTGTTGTTAGGAATAGAATGAGTCTAAAGAGAAAAAGTATTAAGTAATAATAGATACATTTTTTTATCAAATTATTAGCGGTAAGAATACTTTGGATCAAATTATTGACGATAGGCCACTTTTAGACCAGACTATTAACAAAGGATATTTTTATTCAATTTCACATAATTTTAGTATATTTTGCCCTTTTTTGTTAATTTTTTATCAAATTATATTTGATAAAACTAGCTCATACTCCTTCTATCCACTTTTATTCAACATTACATTAAAATTAAACGCCTGATTGAAAAAATTAAAAAAAGATAATTTACTGATTAGCTCCCAATTTATCTTTATTATTAAATATAGTCATTACCCAAAGCATATTTCATTAATAGAAATATGAAAAATAGATAGTATTTTCTCATGTCATTGCTCTATGAATTACTGACGAAAAATTATGATGATGGGAAATTAAATTAAATTAATTTCTTAATATAAAAAATCTAATCCAATTTAAATCACTATTATCACTTATAGATTTTATTTTGCATTATTTTTTTATTATTTTAGAACCGATAGTAATCCAGCTCACAAGTTCATACATAATTACGTCTATCTATGTTTATCCTTTAACACACTATTTAGAAAATTAGAAGTACTAGAATTCGTTTTTTTTAATTTAGTGTTTTGTCTAATATTTTTTTAGCTCTTAAATACGAAAAGGAAAGATATAATTATTTATTCAAATTAGACAAAATCATAGCTACAAAATCAAATAAACGAAATCGAATAATATCAAGTTTAATTAGGCGAAATTCTTACAACATTTTAAAAAATCAAACCAACCAAAGTCAAGCAACCTTATTTGGTCCCCAAGAGTGGGATGTTAGATTAGTCGAAAGATAGTTATCAATTTAAGAACATAAGGTTGTCAAGCCCTTTGTCTTTCTTTTGAATCAAAGTAGATCGCAACTGTTATATTTTAATTGGTCTGGAGAAGTAATAGCTTAGTGTTTCTATAACAATAACTACACATCGATTGGTATTCCAACTCTGGGTCAAGCCTTTAAGTTGTTAAAGTAATTTTTGTTCCTCAAGATCAATCCATAGATGGAGGGGGTTAAGTATAGTATAGATTGTTGTTATTGTTTACTTTTAATTTTTAATTTAAACCTAAAATGATGATGACTTCTCATATTTAAAAATAATTTAATTTTACTATAGTTATTATACCTTAATGAGATGGTTTATTACTTGTCCACTTGTCGATGTTGAGGCCATTTTTCAATTACATGAAAAGTGAAAACCCTTGCTGGCATATCACTATTAGAGCATCTATCTATAGTGATAAGTAATCCATCACCTCGACTTGAGTCTCCACCACATCAATTTCCTGCCCGCCACGCTTGTGGCGGTTGGTTAGAAGCTACGAGTACGAGGCGATAACGAGAAGAATTGAGGGGTGAAAATGAACTAGGGAAATGCCCAAAGAGAAAAATGACAATGAAATACATAAACTAAGTGGCATATGTCACGTTCTAACAGCTACATATATTTACATGTTTAGTGCCAGAAATTCACATCTAAAAACAAGTATTCACACATGGCTCAAGTCACATGAGCATATCCTTTTTCACTGTATACACTGGAGGATCGATCTTATGTTTCTCGTCTCCCTTTCAAGACGGAGATCAGTCTTACGGGAGATGGTAAAACATCACAGATGCGGAGAAATACCTTTGTTCACATCAAATTCTGAAATCAGTATAAGGTATTTCCTGACCGCGCTTCAGAAATGAGCCCAACAATTTGAGCATTGCACAAGGCAGATATACCTTCAACACTCTCCTTGTTTGAGCACTGGTATAAAAAGAACTTGTGCTTTTACTGATTAGTGTTGAAGTACCATAACTCCAGAATTGGTGTTTTTCTGCACCTCTAGTCAAAAGAGATCAGCATGATTCACCACTTCAAAGTTCTCCGGGCTTTGTGAGAAAAACTTTTCACAGTTACTTTGTCCGCAAATGTTAATGGGAATTCTTCATCAACCTCCTCTCTTTGATCACACCAGGTCTCTGTATCTCTATCATCCTTTGAACTTCCTTCCACAGGTTCACGAGACGAGTAGGAATCCTCTGGTATATCCCGATACAAGTGTTTCAGCATAAAAAGAGCTGTATCGTTATCTCTCCAGTAGTTCCTGCAAAAAGTTACATCATTTAAAAGATTTGAACATACCATATAACAAATGGAAAATCTTGATCAAATGCTGCCTTAGAGATGAGATCCACAAAGCAATATAGTACTATGGGTTGGCAAGCATTTTTGACCTGCCATGTCTCACAAACAAAACTATCTGCAACGGATTACAAAATGAGCCATAGGCAATCTGGATTCGCATCCCAGCAGATACGAAATAACCATAGATGATCTCTTACTATTCTTCAAACCCTAGGTAGATAGGTTACCCAATACCTATATTGGTAGTAGGTAGCAAGTACAAAATAGATTAGTCGAGATGTGCATAAATTGGTCAGCACAGTTAACCAAAAAAGTTGGAGTAAAAACTACACCATTCCACTTAAAATAAAAGCGCTAATTGTAAGGTCAAGACAGAATTCAGACTTCTTAAAAGCTCTTCACATATATACAGAAGACTGCAACAAATTGACATTTAAATATATGAGACTATTGACAACTCTAAATTCGATAGAGTTGTCTACGGATGTCGAAAGGCTGGCAAAGATGCAAGTATACCAGGCATATTCAAAAGAAATGTTGGTTATGACTCAAGAAGCTCCAATAATCTCCTAAAGGAATCAAACACCAGAGAATCATAAAAGATAGGCACCCATGAGACCACATTCTCTTTGGTTAACGAACAAGAGAGAACAAGAAACAAGCACCACATACATGTTAGAATATGTCAAGGTTTGCTTTTACACAGAAACTCACGTGTATGTTTACTTATTAGCTAACTGCTCAGTTTGTAGGTGGTTGGACATACATTATCATCATTTGTAAATATTTAAATTAATTTCAAACAATATTTGTTTTACCATTTTGTCCAGTATTTCAACTTCAGCTTGAAATAGGGAATTTGAAGTTGAAATGATGAGTATTTCAAGTGAAATAGTAGTGTTCACTCACAAAACTTCCAACTTTTTCCCAAGTGAAATGCATGTTCAAACACTATGGCAACTTGCAAATATTCTTTTTTTTTTAAATTGAACTTCAAATACTCGTTTTTCAATCTCAACCAAACATTGTCCAGACAAGGAAAACCAATTTGAACATGCTTTTCTCCAAAAGATTGGAAGTACACGAAGGTTTTTTTTAGTTAGCTGCATCAGGAAAAATAATTCTGGCATAATATTCAGCATAACTAATAAGACATTTGTTTTGCAGCACAGCTTAAATTGCAAATGTTAATTCTGTGTAAATAACACAACATTTTGTATCCCTACATTATTACTAAATCTGTGAACTAGTTCTTGAACTAAACTACTCATTCTCTTGACTTTCAATGTAATGCATTATCCAGTTCAAGAATAGTAGGTAACTAGGATGACAAGGAAGAAAGAACTTCTAGGATAAATTGACCAAACTTTTTGCTCCACCAATTTTTTGATTGACAAGAATGGTACTTAAACATGCATTTCTTGCCAACATCAAAATCGTCCTGGACAAATTTTGCTTCCAGAAAGTTCAATTGACACAACCAGAAAGCAGGGGAATTCATATTTTTTAAAGCTTTAATTAATGAGTCTAGTGGGGTTCTCTATTGCATAAAAACTATATTGAGTTGCAGAAAAGTCGACTACGACAAGGAAAGATTTGACAGAGTTCCCTAACAAGAGGATACTTGTAGAGAGAAGTAGTGGAAATTCCAAGAAAGGCACCTTAAGAAGTGGAGTAAGTTGACACGGGTTGAACTACCATAACCACATAACCATTAAGCACTTCTGTCTCTGAATTACTTAATTCAAACTCCTCCACAATTCCTCTCACTTTGCATATCATACAAGTCTTACAACTACAACAACATACACAGCGAAATCTCACAAGTGGGGTATGGGGAGGAGATCTTACCCCTACCAAAGTCTTTGCAGTATGAAAAGACACTATGAACACAAAGAAGATTTTTGTCATTGAAACACTTCAGATCTCACCATTTTCTTCATTTGCACATCAGAGATTTTTGGGTAAACATGCCTGTCAATCATTATTTAGGGGAGACATGCAACTGACATAATGAACCCTCTTAAGTTGATAAGGATACTTACGTGTGTGCTCCAAGGGTTGAAATGTATGCATGCCGAAATGTTTTATCCTGCAAAAAAAAAAGAACAGAAGGCAATTGCGACTGGTGAGTTAAAATATATACACTCATTCATGGACACTGTCAGCTGCCAGGTGTTAAAAAGGAACACATAGTAGGAACCTAATGATATATATACACACACACGAAATCATGTGGATTTCAAAAAGGAAAAAAACCTTTGATTCAGTTTGCTGGACATTAGAACTTAAGTTCACAACATGGACAGACAGTAAAGCACAAAATCTGATTAGTAGACGGTGGAATGCCTCATGCTCGTAAGCTTTTAAAACTTGATTCCTTACGGTAATCGTAATTTTTTAAGTTTCTAAAATTATGGAAAAGCTTCTTTTGATGATCTTTGTCTAATGATTAGTATGAGAACAAGAGTCGTACTTCCATTTTTGTGTATAACATAAAAGTTAAGAATTCAGTTTTCCCGACACATGCTGAAAGAAGATGGTGGAATTCTTCTGTCATAAATTCTATGCCTTCAAGCCAACCACAAGTGCTATTAATCTTGACCAAAACCTTCCTCCGCTGGGGTCCTGGGGAACATGTGAAATTCTGTTTTCGGTGAGAAGTGATTGTAGGGGAAACCCTCCTTACTCTCCAATCTTTCCCATTACCGACGGGGATTAAATCGACGGAAATGATCAGCATTAATCATAAGAGATTTTACATGCTTTTTTATAGCTGGAAAATTCACTTTTCCACCTTGTTTTTGTCATCAATGGTGAAAATGTATAGACCCATTTGAACTGATCTCCTGATTATTTTTTTTGGAAAATGTATAGACCCATGGAAAAGTCTATGGAGAAGAAAGGTGAAATTTTTTTGAACAAAAGGAAGAGAAAAAACATAATTTAAGCTTTGCACGTGCTCAAATATTAGTGTAAAACAAACAATATGCCATGTCAACACAAGGTGTACTCAAGACACACCTCTGTAAAGTGAGGTGTCGAAATGGTCACTAAGAAAGTTGAGGTGTCTAACTGGCAGTTCGTGCCAAGTTTAAGGGTGCTATCTATGTATTGAATAACACCAATTTGCATACTGAACAATCACCCACATAAATATGAACATCTACAGCTACAGGAAAACAATGAAAGGGTAGAAAGAGCAAGAAGAATAGCCATGTAACACAGAATATTAAGCCTTCAATTGCAGAAGAAACTGGAAAGATATAACGTAAATAGAACAACTGTTTAAAGGTCTACTGGCGAATGAACGTACTTGTAAAACATGATCTACTCGACCATCTTCACTTCCAGTTAATCTCTCCATCATAATTGAGCCATATGACCTCTCTTCTATCTCCTGAGACTCTTGGGAACCCTCTGCAAGAAAGTGACATAATTACCTAGACAGATAGAAAGGTAAATGGTGTTTGTTGGGTGAGGGGAAAGGCTCCAGCTTGATTTAGAGCTGATAGCTTCTGTCACAGAGAAAAGGGAAGAGAAACTTTTATAATCTAAACTGGAAGAAAGCACTCGAAAAAAGAAATGGTTTCTTTTATTACCATCTTCGCCATCCTTGTCTCTTGATTGACAAAGAGTAATCACCTTTACCTAATCACAAAGTGTCATTAATATCGATAACTCATTGGCATCACGATACCTAATTTAAAACCATAAAATAATCACACAAATAAAGGCTAAGCACTAAAACAAGCAAGTCTACCCAGCTTCTGTAAATTAATCCAGGATTGAAGTTTCAAACTAGTAGAAAAAATGCATGTCATAAAAAATAGTTAGATGAAGAAGACATGTTTCCAGCATGAGAAGTAAAGGAGAA
>JAJOOS010004893.1:0-26794 GCA_029582725.1 Solanum chiquidenum
TTGAATTGTGTATCTATATTATTACATTGACCGTATTTATAGACACTACATTAGACTCCTTTCCCAACTAGGACACTACATTATAATCATTTTCTCAAGTAGGATTCTACATATTATTCCTATTCCTATTCCTATTCTAATTAGGATTGTATATACTATCCTTGTTCCTATTCCTATTCTAACATATTCCTTTTAGGTATAGGAGTCTTTATGTCATTAAAACCTTTCACAATTCATTGGCAATAAGAAACACAAAGATTACTTTGAACTTTTTTTAGATTTAGGAACCTTTATATATAAAATAAATTAATAGGTTTGTATGGCCGGAAAGGAGAAGTTTGGTAACCAAAAAAGCTTGTAAGTTCACATTAAACATTAGGACAATCATGTTTCGAACTCTAGGTTTAAGATTATTTTTTCTCGTTCATATAATTCTCTATCAATTTGAACTTAAAGTTACATAACTATGAACTCTTTAGAATAGATCTTGCAAATTCACATTATGCATTAAGAAACTCACGCTTTAAATTCACTTTAGGTTTATGAGTCATTTTTGTTTTTTAATAGAAACTTGGGAGAAGCACGAACTTATTAGTGAGATGTGTGTTGATTTTTCTTATTCTTTGAAAATAGATCACATTGAACAAAATTGTAATATAATTATTTTCCTCATATTTAAAACTTTAAAATCAACTGAAGTTTTTGTTATACAAAAGCACAAAATCTCTTAGCAAAAAAACGTTCAACTTTTTTAGCTCAAAATATAAATCAGAATGAGGCCATTTTATGAAAGGAGATAATTGTTTATTAATCACAATCAATAAAAAGGTGTGATTGATAGCTTGGTATAATCATTAGTAGAGATAAATAATTAAGATTATACTTATATGGATCATACTAATATTTAGAGTGAGAATTCTAGAATGAGAAGCCTAGAAGCATTCTAGAAGGTACATTTCTAGTAATAGGTGGAAGGTGTAATTTTGAATACTGCATCCACTGATCCTTGCATCACCACCTATAGATAGAGGTGGTCATTTCAGTAGTATGTGCACTCAAATAAATAGTGTACGCACAAGTATAGAGCAAGTGCTCAAGTAAGCAAGAAGTCAGTGATCAAGTGAAAAAATAATAGAGCAACAAATAAGGTTGATAAGAGTGAGGGAAAGAAAATATTGTGTGTAAAGAGTTAAGGCAGAAGCTGGTCCTCACTATGAATTAATAACATTCAAGTTGTCAGCAACCAATCATACCCAAAAATCGCAACAGATCATCTTTTATTGCTTTGCCAAGTTGCTTCACCCATGTCTATTGTAGGAGTTATTAAGATGGTTTGAGTATAATGGACCATGACGAATATTATGAATGATAGCATTATCTAATCAGATCTTTAGAGCATGGACTAAATACGTAAAAGTGTGGGATGTAGGCATGTTTCTCCGTGAACACTTTTTTGGGTGGCATATCATGAGAGAAATAGGAGATATTTTGAGGGAAACATCCAAGGAATAGCCTCTTTTCTTTGAAGTCCTTTTTGGTTCACTCATAAGGTTCCCATTGTACAGAAGATTATGCGTCTTTCAAAGAAAATCATATATAAACCTCTAGAATACATGAGCTTTCTCATTATGAACAGAATTGCACTTCACTAAAATAAAGATAGTTATCTTTATGGAATTAGCTATTAGATATTCTAATAGTGGCAAATTCATAAACAAAAAAATTGTACAAGAAACACATGCTTATTCAAGTGAACTCTATTTTGTCTAGGTAAAGGTTCCTAATTAGGATCATTGAGGTAGAAATCTCTCACCTTCTCATAGATGATACTCTGCTTAATTATGTGATGCTGAAGAATCACAACTAAGATAATTGAGGTTTATCTTAGTTCTTTTTTAGCAGTTTCAAACCTAAGATTAATTTGGGAAAGGGATTCATTTAAGTGGAAAAGAGATTCATATTTTAAGTGGGATTGTATATACTATTTTTGTTCCTATTACCTTTCTAACACTACCCCACAAATTGGTGCATAAAAGTCATATGTATCTAGCTTGTTATAGATGTAACTAATACGAGGATCGGTGCTAAAGATATCTACAAGTTGATCCCTCGACTTCACAAATTTTGTAATAATATCTCCTGAGTATCTTTTCTCTGATAGAGTGATAGTAAATTTTAATGTGTTTAGTTCTCTCATGAAATACTTGATTTGATGTAAAATGTCAATAAAACACAGAATGATCAACTCCACTACGAGTCATGCCAAACTCCTCAATTACGATGTTGAACTTCCCATACCAACTTCGAGAAAATTACTTTAGGCCATAGAATGACCTGAGCAATCGACATACAAGGTGAATCCCCCTAAGCAAGAAAATCATGTATTTGCTCCATATAAACTTCTTCTTCGATACCATCATGGCGAAAACATTCTTAATGTCCAACTGATTAAAAGGTAAATGGCGAATGACAACCATAGATAGAAAAAGGAAGACAAATGCTATTTTAGCCATGGGAGAGAGTATCACCGCAATCCAGCCCAAATATCTGAGTATACCCTTTTTGACAAAAGTTTTTCTAAAATACAGAGAAAACACAGCTGGAAAACTCAGATCTGCCAGAAACAATGAAATGGTAGTGGGAAAGTGCTCAAAATTTGGTATGAAATATATGAATCATCTTGAAATAAAGAGACTAATCGATATTGAACAAGAAAGTCAATGGAAAATTGGCCGGACAGGCTCACACACCAATGTGGTCACTAGGACCCTAGATCTAGCCACATGTAAGGGATCTGCGACTGGTGACGCAAGTTGGGCTTTGGTCGCCGAAGGTTGCTGAACTTTGAGGAAGTGTTGGAGTTTGCCCAACATTGATGAAATTGAAACTATGTAAGACACATCTAAGGCGTCACCAGAAAGACGCACAAAACTAAGCAAATCAAATCTATGGAGTCGCCAAAAAAAAAAAACAGTGCTACGCAAGTCAAACATAAGAGTAGTTTCAAAATATGCACGATGTTCCATAAATTAGATATGAGAAAGTAGTCATTGGAAAGATGCATTGTGGTAAGCAAATCATATATGAAAAAAGCAATCACCTAAAGATGCATGGTGCTAAATCAATTATGAGAAAGACGTCCACAAAGATAGCCAACTCTATTATCAAAGAAATAAGGAAAGGGGCGACAATTTGGCACCAGATATCCGGAGGTGTGGAAAGAGCAGCTGTGAGAAGCGGAAAAACCATCAAAAAACGACGATAGTTCGTGGAGGTTTCTACAGAAAAACCCCTTGGTTCTGGCAAACGGATCACAATTACAGGTACCTGGGAGCATACCGATGGAATGAACGAAATACGAACAGTTAACATAATATGGTCATAGATCTTAGGTTGTAACTCGATCATGAGCGAATTTGTTGATGTTGCACCCATGAAGTATGGAAAGTGCCAAACATTGGGAACTACATCAGAAAATTCGCACGACTCTATGCAAATCAAATATTAGAAAGTGGTCACTAGAAAGATGGCACGATGCTACGCAAATTGGATATGAGAAAATAGTCGTTGAAAAGATGTCATGGTGCTCCCCATAGAGGTGGAGGCTATTAGTCACTTTTTAGATAGTTTAGGAGGGGTATAAATGATAGATATTTTGGTTTTGCTTATTGTATACTCCTGATGTAATTACTACTGAAATACACCATTCGTGTATTGTTGTCTATAAAATGTTAAATTTCTCAAAAAAAAAGAAAAAAAATGGCATGGTGCTACACAAGTTAGATATGAGAAAGTAGTCACCTAAAATATGGCATAGAGCTAAACAAATCAAATAAGAAAGCAGTCATCATAAAGATGTCACGTTGCTATGCAAATTGGATATGAGAAAGTAGTCACCACAAAAATGACACGGTGCTACACAAATTAGATATGAGAAAATAGTCACCAAAAAGATGCACTGTGCTACGCAAATTGAATATGCGAAAGTAGTCGTTGAAAAGATGGCACAGTGCTACTTGAACAGTGACGGATACAGGGTTGACACAAAATAGTCCTAGAAAATCGCCGTAAATTGACGCATGATGACTAAGTTTTCTTCTCCTGGATATGGGGTTCATGCATATATCATTAGCCCTACTTTAGTTAACATAAGCATTGGCCAGAAGGGCGGCATATATAGGCCATAGCCGCCGCCAGCAGCGAAAGCTCTTTGACTCTCTACCAGGATCATAGAAGCTTTGATCTATGAGAGAAATATTGGAGAAGAATATTATTGAATTGTGTATCTACATTATTACATTAAGATCCTATTTATAGACACTATGTTAGACTCATTTTCCAAATAGGACACTACAAACAATACTTTTCCCAGTAATATTTTATTTACTAATCATATTCCTATTCATGTTCTAAGTGGGATTGTATATACTATTCTTGTTCATATTACTACGGTAACAGATATAAATGTTGTCTAGGAAATACAGAAGTCAAAAGAACTTCTGAATTGTCTTGGTTTGCTTTAAGGTGCGAGATACAAATCAAAACATGTGTGGCAGAAATTCGAGGTTGAATGGAGATTAGCTACTTGAAGAAGGCGGTATCTTTCACTTGAAGGAAAGAGTGACTCTCAATAATAGTGTTCAAGACTCTCCCTATTTTTCTAATGACTTTAGTTCATTGAGTGTGAATGTGAAAAAGAAGCTAGAAAGAATCTGAAGGGACTTTTATGGAAGGTTGACGGGGATAGGAGGTTTTCCATTTGGTGACGTGGGACAAGGTTATGCTGGAGAAAAGTAGCAATGGACTCAGCCTATGTTGCTTGGACTCTTCAAAAATGTCAACAGATGTGTCAGATTCGCTAAAAGTATCCAACACACCAAAACTTAAAATCACACAATGATAGTTTGCTTTTGAAGTGGTTGTGGAGATACGGTAAAGAAACAGGATCTTTATGGAGAAAGGTAAATTTCTAACAAATATGGTGGTAAAGCTCTTGAAACCCTAATCCTATACTACCCTCTCACAAGTAAGCCTCTGCAAACACATTAGTAGATTATGGCCTACAATTACAAATATCCAGTTAGGCTGCAAAACTAGTTTCTGACAAGACACTTGAGTAGGTCATACTCCACCTATAACTCGAATACCATGATCTTTATACCTTCACTGACACAACTAGTAATCTTGTCTCAGTTCTGGAATGGTAACACATTTGGTGCATTTCATTTAGAAATTGTTTTGACAGGAAAATCCGCAGAATTGTTCTCCCATTTAAAGATTTAGAGATGGCATCCCTCAATGATCAAGTGGAGGAAATATGGTATGGAATGTACAGCAAAATTGAAATTTAACAGTTAATCCATGTTACAAGACCCTCAAGGGTAGGGGAGTTAACTTTGACAATTGACCATGGAAGCAACTCTGAAAGTTTAAAACCCCTTGTAAAATAAACTGTTTCATATGGTTGGTGGCTAAAGATACATGTCTTGCACATAACAATTTACAGAGACAAGGATTTTTGTTATGCAGTAGGTGTTTCATCTGTAACAAAGAAATTGGAAGTGGCAGCTTGCATAGCTTGGTGGCTTGACAGATTTAGACATTATTCTTCCATCTTTTAAAGATTGTCACTGTTATTACATAGACAGTCAAAGAGTTACTAATTGTTGGAACTCCAGCAGTATTAGTAAACCAGTAAAGAAGATTTTTTTTTTGACAAGAAAAATAGTCTTCTTTACTGGTTTACTGAGCACCATCCCTGCGTGTATATGCTGCTATCTATGGAAGGAAAGAAATGTGAGATGTGTTTAAGGGAAGAAAGTGTACAGCAGCTTAAATACAAATGATAATGGATTTCGACTTTTTGGTGCTATCTACAGTATATAAAGGATAAAGATAGTACATTAATTTCATATAGTCTTTATAAGAATAGGACCTTCATTGCGAATATCCTACTTGTTATTTTTTTACAGAAAGAACGCCAACTCTAGTACTATCCTGGCATCAAGTTGGTGCTAAGTTGTTGCATTTTCAATACATTATTTAGAATCGCTTTATGAGTATTCAGTAAATATCTGCAGAAGTAGTAACTATAAGAACACAAACATGTGCAAAAGGCATATTTTCATATTGCTTGAAGATATTTTGTTTCGCATTCTATTGATACGGTAAACCACGTCGTCACTTGCTGCTTTTTACAAGTAAGCTAATTAACTGTGGGGCTCTTATCATACATTAATTTCATCCAAAAAAACAAGTAAACTAAGAAACATGCCAACAAGAAAGTACCTGAGCCAAGGCTTGGTACCCGGCAAAAAAGGATCTCTTCATTATCTTCTCACCAGAAACCTTGTCCTTGGTGAAGCCATGAACATCTAGAAATCTTTTATACAATTTTCTCTGTAAAGGAGAAAGCTTTACAGACATCACGTAGACAGTTTTTGGTGGCAAATCCATCTTCACGACATTCATGTCCATTCTTTGAACAAATCCTTTTAAGTGTTCATAGAGAATATGAGATCGCTGATTCATAATCTTAACATCATCAGCTGTAGAATTGGTGTGTTGACCATTTTCTATCGGATTCTGAAAGCTGCACCAGGAAGATAATATCGTCAAAATACATAGAAAGTAAGGACAGTGCAGTTAAAAGGAAAGATGACTTGCCGGTTTCTAAATTCATGACTGCTGCCAAGAAATCCTTCTCTCACAAAATCAACCATCTGCCATGAAATCAAAATAGTAAGACTAGATTTCTATATTAAAGTCTTACCAAATAAACAACTTCATCACAGCCTTACACAATAGTACTCCATCAAATTGTTTTGAAGAGGAGATCCAGTTAATGCAATCCTTCTCTGGCACTTGACTTGTTTCAAGGCTTGAGTAACATCAGCTCTGGTATTCTTGATAATATGAGCCTCATCACAAACAAGTATGTCGGGCCCGTCCTGGCAAACAGAACATATTTGAATCAGATGAGAAAATTTTTGCTCTAGTTAAACCAAAAAAAGAAGGGGGGAGGGGGGGAGAGGACTATAAAATTTTAACCCCAACAGCATGGAGAAGCATATTCACAAATCTAAGTTATCTAAGAATCAACTACATTCATTTCAAACAGAGAAGAGAGTCCAGCGCTTTTTTTTATGACTTTTAGAGGACGAATAGGAGTTTATACGCATTACAACATTTCAAAATCAAGTTGGGTTAATCTAAGTTGCTCGGACTCGGGTGCGGGTATCCGAGACGGATGCGAATCCGAGAGTCGGATTCGGCAAAATTTAATTTTTAAGATTCGGGGGTGCGAATCCGAGTATGGATGCGGGTGCGGGGATTCGGCTAAAATTATTCAATATTATAAAATATAGTTATAATAATAATAATAATAATAATAATAATAATAATAATAATAATAATATTAACTATCTTGTAAAACGCTATACTTAAAAGCATATCAATTATCGGTTATCAAAAAAAAAAGTATATCAATTATAGATATACAAATTTAAAAGTATAAATTAGTTACTTGTTACTAATTAATTTTAAAAAAATTATAATTCCTTTTATTTATTATAAAAAAGAAATAATCATTTATATATATATATATATATATATATATATAGCCTAACTTAAATTAGATAGTAGTACAATTCATTAAAGTTCTGTGTGCTGCCCTTTCTTCTCCCAAGAAACCCTAGCCTGCTTTTTTCCTTTCCAAGAAAAAAAGCTCTCTTCTTTTTCAAGAAAAGAACTTTGAATTATTTGTTCTTTCCCATGGAGCCCTTAGCCTCCTCTCTGTTCTTGTACAAGAAAAAAGATCTGCCTGCTCTCTCTATTCTTGTAAGCTTTGCCCCTTCATTATTCTTTTCCATGGAGCAGCCAGACCTTGTGACAACTTCGTCGTCGTCAACTTTCGCCGGCCATGAAATTGATCTCTTCTTTCCCATTTTTTTTCTCGGCTTTGGTCAAAGTATCCGGATCGGATTGACCGAATCCGACACGCACCCCGCACCCGCGCCCGCACCAGTGTCGTGTCGAGACGGGTTCAGTCGCAAAAATGAAGAGTCCGCGCAACATAGGGGTTAATTGAGATGAAATGTATTATGCTCAACTTCAACCACAAGCATCCATACACTAGTTTTACCTTTAATTTTTCTTGTCAAAAAATGCAGAGGAGAAAAGACATTAAAAAAATTGAGAACGGTAACAATTAAAAGACAACAAATTCCTATCAAGGTGGTGCTGATGGTCATGAAGAACCTAGAACTATAACGACCACAGTAACAATGACAGATAAGGACAATGGGGGTTGAAATCGATCAAGAGGGCTGATGTATTGGCTATTATGCCCAACGGATGGAATGGAGATGGCGCAATATCCTCACGTCAGGTTGACATCCAGAAGCCTTCCTTAAATTCAATCAAATGAGTTGAACTTAAGATCGGATTTGCACAAGGGTAAAGAGGAAGAGAAGCTACTCAAATAAAGGAGTTGAGTCAGGCCCATGTCAGAATAATAACATGTATAAAGAATATTGAAACAGAGGGGCACAAGACAAAAATTAGAAGAAAGTATCAACAGTAAAGAGGACAGTCCACTAAAGGTCCCAAGCTAAAACATCTACGATTCGAGACAGTCAACCATCTCTTCTTGGTGGGACAACTATAAATCTGTGGCACATGTTTTTTTGTATTTTGGGAATAACTTGGGTAATACCTAGTTCTACTTTGGTATTACTAAACAATTGGTGGAGTATTGGGAATAGAGGTGGGGAGGAGGACTGGTGGAAGATCATTCCTGCTTGCATTTGGTGGACAGTGTGGAAGGAAAGGAATGGTAGACATTTTGAAGGCACTAGCAATTCTATCGAGAAAATTAGGATGAATTGTCTTAGCTTGTTCTTTTTTTGGTGTAAACAGAATATGTGGGGGGAAGTCAGAGAGTTAATATATTAAATTGGCAATGTATATAGGGCTTTGGGCAGGGGTTTAAGTACCTTTTCAATGCTTGTAAAGTTTCCAACTTAGCACCTTTTTCTGAGGTGGCTAAGTTTTTATTGAATAGAATTGTTGCTTGTCTCAAAAAAGAGCATAACATTAAGCCAAAAGGACATGAAAATGAAGTAACTGGGGGAGAATCTTCCCTCTCATCTCCATCAAAAAATCACAATTATCAATTCTAAGGGTAACAAACACTACCTGAAGAGCCTGACAAATTTCTCTGGCCACGTGACGCTCCTTTATATTCTTCCCTAGTGTCAAATTTCTGAAAGCAGTGTAGCCAATTAAGAAAACGCCACCTTTTAATCTCCATTTTTGGAGTAGCTCGGCCCTTCTCTCCCTGTAAACAAGAGTAGAGTAAAGTTGACTAAGATGCCACCTATGAAATGACTCAGAAGTTTTAAAAAAGAATGTTCAGAGTACTTCAATACAAAAATCCTAACAGCCGATTAAATACAATACAAAAATCCTAACAGACGATTAAAAAACAGGACATGCAAAGAAAACACAAGAAAATAATAGCTAAATATGGGACCTCATTGAAAGAAACACACTTACATATATGCCTAAAAAACCCTAACAGGACATGATAAAACGAAGAGCCAGACATCATAAAAAGAATTCTGTATCCGGAAACTTCCAATAATATATATAACACTAGATGAAGTGGAAGCATCACTGCCAAGAATACAAGACAGGTATCTTCAACTCAATCTGATGACTCACAGAAACAAGAAAATCTTATGGGTCCACCGACCTCATTCCAGTGGCTAAATTATCTAAAATGACAGAGCATCATTTAGTACACCAACAATAACATACCAAGTGTAATCCCACAAGTGGGGTCTAGGAAGGGTAGGATGTATGCAGACTTTATTCCTACCTTTGTGGGGTAGAGAGGTTGTTTCTGGACCCTCGGCTCAAAAGGAATGCTTTAGAAGACCAGATTGTAAAAATTTGTATCATTTCTGGGTCCAATGAAATTCATAGGAATAGGAAAAAACTTGGATCTCTCAATATTGTGGAAATGGCTAATCCTTTGGGCCAGAGAGACTTTGTCATCCCCTATAGCAGGTAAGCCACCTGCAGGTAATGCTAACCCCCAACTAAATAGCATTATTTTTGGTGTACATTAATGGAATCCACTGAATCCTTCAAAACAATCTGATAACTCGTGGAACAAGAAAAGCTGATTGTTCTGTAAAACACATTTGGTGACAAAATTTAGTAATTATGAAAGAGAATCACTATGATGACTAGATTGCAGAATAGGGGCTCTACTATTGGTGTGCATTAGTGGAACCCACTGGCTGTTATATTTTCTCGTTTTCTAAAGTGGTGCCCTCCCACTGTGTTGCATCACTTTCTCCTTTTCCAGTACTATAGGCCCAAGAATATGAAAAATCAAATTTAATGATAAGTCTTAATATTTTGCATTTCCCTCCGGGGATGATTGAAATTTTCCATCAAATCAACTGATAATCCTCAAGTAAGATGGGCAGCAAAAGAGAAAACATGAAAACTTAGATGATACTGATCAATAGAAATAGAAGAAGAAAACAAGAGAAGCAGAAACCCAAGAGTTTGATCTTGAAATAACAGAGAACCAATTTCAACAGTACTAATAATGCATCCTTGAATCTCCTTCACTATTTCCAGCAATTTGGATGCATAAGTTTAGTTCCAGATCAGCTAGACCGATATCACCCTACAAGTAAAAAGATCTCACAAGAATAATTTTTGCCAGATGCCCTCCAGAACTAAAAAGCTCAACTAAGAGATGGGGATGAGTTTGAAACATTATAAGCTATTCATTAACCATCTTCATCAATGATGCCTATTAAAAATATAATGAAGCTATCTCCTCAGCAATCACCCTTCTACAGGATTTCACATTTCAAGACTCTCATCAGCAGGGAGAAAACAAAACCGTAGTCCAATTTTATGCAACCTTACTTCATCTAGCATGGTTATTAAGAGAAAGGCAGATATTTAATTAACTGTAGTCTAACTTTATGTCATCTTACTTCATCTAGCATGACTATTAGGAGAGGCTGATATTTGATTGTACTAAAATGAAAGTAGCATAAAGTTCATGAAAAGTTAACTTCATGATTAATTCGAACATTTAACAATATCAAGGTGGGTCCAGAATCCAGATATAAGAATAGAAGAGTGAATAAAAAAGGTTCACAAACAATATACAGCCACAGTGCTCCGGGATAAACCAAAATATAGCAGATCACATAGAAATGAGACTAAGGAGAAAAAATTGCCTAGTCCTATTCTTCTTCTTTTCTTTTTGTCCCAGTTAAATTCGCTAAAAATGAACTCAAGGAAAACTTATATCATGTGGCAGAATCACTAACTGTTAACCATCAATCATAAGAAGCATATTTCTACTGAAGAACTGAATATCCATTTTACCCTCAATTCATGATCAAAGAGTAATTCACATATGCCAGGAATCTTTTGTTTTCTCAGGTAAATATCCCATGTTGTAGGAGCTTCAAAGAAAGCTTGTAGTTCAGGAGTGTGCAGGTTTGAAACCCAATAAAAGGGGCTAGCGCGCAATGGTTTTCTCAGATAGAGGCCTGCTTCTTCAAGTTCAAGTTCTGCTTGATGCTTCTCATTTTGATAGGAGTAGGTTCTTGCAGCTCGCGAGGAGATTATACAGTAAACATGATTTTCGAGTAGAATTGATATGCATGTTAACCAAAAATGAATATTTGTTCAAGATGGTATCTTATTGGAACAGCCCATAACATGATTTTAGAGCAGAATTGATATTATGCATAGTGGTCTCCTTGATTTAATGAAGTCAATATCTCTCAAGTTCAAATCCAACAGATGTAAAAATAGTAGGTGATTCCTTATTATTGAAGTGTGTAACCATCGCAGCTTATTTATTTTTATAACTATGATATCGGACCAGCTTGTGCGCAGCTCGACTAATTTCACAGGATACATGCCACCTTCCACCACCAACAGGTACCAGGTAACTTTGTCCATCAAGACTAGAAGAAATGAGAAAAAGTCAATTGGTTTTTTGACTCTGCTAGAATTGGACAAAGTCACCTGGTACCTATGTTGATCGAAAGTAGTAGGTAGCCCATGAAATTAGTAGAGGTGTGCACACAACTGGCTTGGACATTGTTTTCTTTTTATGGAATTATTGGTACTAAGACAAACGATAAGGAAACCATTTGTTGTCATCCTCCTTAAATTTCAAGATTTGTTTGCTACTCATTCATAACAACTTATTGATTTAGCAAGCAATGAGGAGAATAGATGCATGAATCTGGCAGAATGGGATAAAGTGATCTTAAGAAAGAAACAGGGGAATTGGGCATTAAAAAAAATTTAGAATGCACAATAGAAGCCTCCTTCAAAAGTGGCTATGGAGGCTCAATGCAGAGGACAGGAATTTGTGGAGAACCTTAATTAATATCACACAAATATGGGATGTTGAATCAGTGAACAACAAAATGAAGTCAAAAGCCCCTATGGCAACAGTTTCTGGAGAACTATAAGAAATCAATGACCTAATGTGGAGATTGTGGTAGGAGATGGAAGCAAAAATGATTTCTGGGAATATCAGTGGGTCGGCCAGAATAGCCTTAAGTCCAGTTTTCCAGTTTTGTACTCAATAAGTAGTCAAAAACAGGTTATGATCAAACAAATATGGAGTCAACAAAGTTGGCATTTCAATTTCAGAAGAACTCTTAATGATCTGTACTCAAAAACAGGTTACGATCAACCAAATGTGGAGTCAACAAGGTTGGTATTTGAATTTCAGAAGAGCTCTTATTGATTGGGAAGTTGGGGCACAATCTACATTGCTTAATTTACTGGAATCTTTTGATGGCTTATCTGACAGCCCAGAGACTTAGATGGAAGCTGAATAATAAAAGGGCAGTCTCAGTTAAATCAGCATACTGGAAGTTGAATCAAAAAGGCACTGAAAATGAGAATGTGTACTGGCCTTGGAAGCAGGTCTGGATAGTGAATATACCAGTGAAGGTATCAGGTTTTGTCTGGCTGGTAACTAGAAAAGCATGCTTAACCCAAGAAAGATTACAAAGGAGAGGTCTTCAGATTTGTTCAAGATGCCTTTTATGTGGACAGGATGGAGAAAGTAATGAACCTCTGTTTTTACATCACAAGACAACTACAAATCTGTTGCACATGTTCCTTTGTATTTTGGGCATTAAATGGGCAATGCCAAGTTCTACCTTGATGATGCTAAGCAGCTGGAAAAGTATTGGGAGAGAGGGAGGTGATGAGAACCGGTGGCAGGTCCTACCTGCTTCTATTTGGTTGACAGTATCGCAAGAGAGGAATTCAAGATTTTTTGAAGGTACAAGCATAAATTGTCTTAATTTGTTCTTTTTTTGGTGTAGAAAGAATATGTGGGAAGAAATAGGAGACGTGGTAGATCTATTAGGCGATGTATAAGATTATAGGTTATTGGACAGGGGTGTTTATACTCTTGGGATTTATTAAGTTCTTAACATAGCATCTTTACTGGTGTTAAGTTTTTTCTTTTAATTCAATTTTTACCTTTAAAAAAACTGAACTAAATTCTGGAAAGATAGATGGTTGGGCAACACTACTCTGCAAGTCTCTTACCCTCGACTCTACCAAATTGTCAGCAACCAAGACTCCTTTGTGAGCCAATACAGAGACAAAAATGTATTTTTCCCTCTATTCAGAAGAAATCTTCTAGACTGGGAAATTAATGATCTCCTCACACTCCTACCCACCCTAGCAGAATACAGAAGTAAAGGGCTACATACAGACACAGAATGGTCTAAGGAGGAGATATACACGGTCAAAGACGACTACTGCCTCATGAGCTCTCAGAATGAGTTGCTGGACAACTGGCCATGGAAGCATGTTTGGACAATTAGGACTCCCCCTAAAGTAACATGCTTCACATGGCTTGCTCTCAATGATGCTGTGCTTGCTCATGATAACCTTTGTAAAAAAGAAAAAGGTTCTGGTCAGTAGATGCCTTTTGTGCGATAGTCATCTGAAAATGTCAACCACCTTCTTTTGCATTGCCCTTTTGTAGCACACATCTGGAACTGCTTCCCCAATATGTTTGGTCTACATTGGGTCTTACCTAGGAACATCAAGGAAGCCTACTCTAGTTGGATTTTGTGGAAAGTTGATAAAACGATCAAGAAGATCTGGAGACTGATTCCAGCAGTAATTTTTTGGTGCGTCTGGAATGAAAGAAATTGCAGATCCTTTGATGGGATCTCAACTCCAAGCCGAACTCTAAAAGCTAGATTCCTAGTCAATCTGTTTAGTTGGAAATTTTAGTCTCCTGTTAATAGTGTTGACAGTTTTTTGGATTTTGTTAGCTCTTTGATTCTAGCTTAGTGCCCTTGTAAGGGAACTAACTCTCTTTCTTTCTACACTTTTGCCTTTAGCATCACCCTAATGCTCTTTAATGAAATCCTTTACTTCATAAAAAAAAAGAGCAAACTAGCATAGTTACTACTGGAACAACTCTAAAAGTGGAAGTCTCAGTACTTATCAAAGGGGGGTAGACTGACCCTTATTAACACAGTACTTGATGCTTTGCCAACCTATATGATGTCCATGTTTCCTATCCCACCAGGGGTCATTAAGAGGTTGGATCGTATCAGGAGGAACTTTTTGTGGCAAGGCAACAAAGAAAAGAAAAGTTTCCATTTGGTTAAATGGGAGGAAGTCATGACAAGCAAGGAAAATGGAGGTCTAGGAATAAAGAATCTGAAATTGCAAAGCAAGGCTCTTAGTATGAAGTGGTTGTGGAAGTATGCAAACAACAACCAGATGCTATGGAGAAAAGTAATTGGATTTGGAGCTAAATATGAAGAAGAGGACAACTGGATAACTAAAGAAGTAACCACTCCTTATGGGGTTAGCCTCGGGAGGTCCATCAGAAACCTGTGGAATTAAGTTAAAAGTAACTCAAAGGCAAAAGTAATGGATGGGAGTAAGACCAGATTTTGGAAGGACAATTGGCATGAGAACGGCAACATGGAAGATCTCTTTCCAGACATCTACAACCTAATCATGTTTCAACAAAGCACTATAGTGGATCTATGGTCACCACAAGGATGGAATTTCACTTTCAGAAGAAACCTTAATGATTGGGAAATAGTGAGAGTTGCTGAATTTTTAAACACTGTGGACACTTTCACTGGACTACAGACAGGAGAGGATAAATTGTGGTGGACAGGAGATGACAAGGGAGTGTTCAAAGTCAACAAATCCTACAAGTTGATGGATCAGACAGATCAACAAAGCTCAAGTTGGCCTTGGAAGCAAATATGGAAGAGCAGAATCCCTCGCAAAGTCTCCTTTTTTGTCTGGTCAATGGCTAAGGAAGCAGTCCTTACACAGGACAATGTTATGAAGAGGGGGAGAACCTTGTGTTCCAGGTGTTTCCTATGTGGTGATTGGTGAAACATCCGAGACTGGTAACCATCTATTTTTACATTGCAAGTACACCCATCATCTGTGGAGAATATTTCTAAGCCTCAAAGGCATCTCCTGGACAATGCCCAGGAAGGTGGCTGAGGCATTACTATGCTGGGAGGAAGCAGGTGTACATGCTAAGGACAGAGGTAGATGGAGAGTTATCCTGGGGGCTATCTGGTGGGCTGTTTGGGAAGAAAGGAATTCAAGATGTTTTGAGAGCATAGAGAACAATGTGCAGAAAGTTAAACTAAACTGCATTTTACTTTGTCTTTTGGTGTAATCAGTTATACTCTAATGACACTCTCTATTATTGATGTATTAGACTCAATTTAGACGTAGAGAAGTGAAATCAGGAGTACACTTGTATATAAGGTTACAGTACGACCCATGTACTGTTTTGTGATATAATACAAAGTTACCAAGTTCAAAAAAAAAAAACTACTGGAACAACACCTCTAGACATCTTCATGAAGAAGTAGCCCAACAAGAAGAGAGAAACAACTAGAACTGACAAGACAAATTGACCAACAACATGCACACCATTCATGAGCTCTTTGATAGAAACCTAAAAGAACATACAGTAAGCTGCTGCTAAGTGTAATTCGAAGATATTACCACCGAGGATTCAACAAGCCTGAACAATCATATGACTCGAATTAAAAACAAAGCAACCCAATACGAGCTTCATAAGAATTAAAAAGATGAGGAACCTTGGAACATCTTCAAGCATAAAGACACGGAGAGGCTTCATTTCTGATGGTTCCCATTTTATAAATTCTTGCCTCCAGTTATGCAAAACACTTACAGGCGTGACTATGAGAGCAGTTTTCAATCCTAAATCCACACTTCTCATAGCAGCATACAAGAAAGAAATCACCTGTAGAAACAATTAACATGATAGATTAACCACCCAAGGTCAATAGAACAATAAGCTCGGCCAGTTTCTTAAACAAACATTGGTTTAAAAGTCTAAGTCTGCAGAGAATACAGCCCCTAATTTTCAATATTTCAAGTGAAAGTTGATTTGATTGAAGTTTTACTTGATTGAATACTGTTTGAAAACCTTTACTGTCCCCAATATCTATCAAACTTGCATGCCAGCTTAAAACACGTAAAAATGAATGCAAGATATAGTTCACAGTAACAGCATTTTCTCAGTCTCTCCCCCTTTCCGAATAAAAACTATGTGTGGAAAAGGGTTTAAAATGCCCTTAACGTAATGAAAATGGTTTGAAAATGCCCCAGTTCCACCTATTGGTCAACATTGCCCGTAATGTATTCTTTAGGTTTAAAATGCCCTCTTTGAACAAAATCATGACATGGCATTAGTGGAGCTTCTAATTAAACAAGTGGTATTAAATTATTGGTCCAAGTGAACTTTTAAGCCCACTAACAGAACCCGGCCCGTCCATAATGAACCCAACAAGCAAACCCCAAAGTAATATAACCTGTCAGTTCCTTTTCATTTTACACCTCCATTTTCAACTTGTTCCTAATACTGAAATATCAATCAACAAACCTTCGAATAGGTCCTTTAATTAGAATCTAAAACATAACTGACAAAATCATTTAAGTGAAATTCAACGTGTATTAGGCCAAATGCGTTGAACCAATGGATCAATGTTAAAAACAGAGGCAATGGTATAAACAGAGAATGAATCCACATATCTAAATTTGACAGACATATACCTTATCAGCCCATACTGATGCTACTAATAAAAGTTTCTCTCCTCAATTGTCCATAATTGAAATTATTTGATCTCTGATGAGACCCATATAAGTTCTTCATAAATTATAACCAATATACTTCTAGTAAATTAAACTTAAAATGCCAAGCATAAAAATTGAAGTATCAGTCTTCCTCTGATTAAAGTAATTTTCAAGGCTTAAAACACATCTTAGCTTATTCGATATTAAGCATTCGATATTAAGCCATATTTACGTCTACTCCATCATCATACTCTAAGGTCAAAACCGAGAGGAACCTTTTTTAGCATTCAGAGATATTAGGAATATAATGAAAATGGAGTGTAAATTGAAAGGATTGAAGGATTAGGGTATTTTGGGATTTGCTTACTGGGTTCATTATGGATGGATCGGGTTCTGTGGGTGGGGTTAAAAATCCATGTGGACCAATAAACCAATGTCACTTGGTTAATTAAAAGACCCACTAGTGCCATGTCATAATTCTGTTAAAAGAGGGCATTTGTAAATCTAAAGAAGACGTAAAGGGCAATTTTGATGCAATAGGTAGAAGGAGCATTTTAAAACCATTTTCAATAAGTTAAGGGCATTTTAACCCTTATGAGTACTAAAAGGACCAATGGTCCGTAAAGTTAACCAAAAAAAGGGCATTTTAACCCTTTCCTAAACTATGTGGAACCAGGAAGTGTTAAGAGTCATATACAATCACACAGAAAATGAGAACTTCTAAAAGTTTAGTACTCTTAGGAAACAAAATGAAAAGTTAGTCAGAATCAGGAAAAAAAAACGAAAATACTGCACAGCAATGTTATAATGTAATTCAGCCAAATAATACCTGAAACGTTTTACCTAGACCCATAGTATGAGCTAGGATGCAACCAAGACCTTTATCCCCAGCCTTGACTTTCCTGATAGATTGAATAATATTTTCCCACATAAATCGAATCCCAGCAACCTACAATGACAAAGAGAGTCACCAATACTTACACTATCAGAAATTTCTATAGTACACATAACACTAGATACAGAACCAAGAGCCAAATAGAGTTCGGATGATAACAGGCCAATACTCAATTTCGGGTACGGCTACATAATGCAATCAACAAGACTCTACTTACATTAAATTAGGAAAGTAAGATGAGGTCTTAGTCCATATTTCTATTGATTCATACAATGAATCAGGGCAAATCTACTAACTGAATGTGTAAGATTTTAACTCAAAGTCAACATCCACCATGCTATCCATCTATAGGCATCAATGTACAATCTAGCAGTCAGCACTCAACACACAGTAAACAGGTTCTCCTAGTTCTATGATTAAAACAGCATACACCAGAGGTTGGCAGATGTTGAGTAAATATAGAAGTGATGACAGAGCGGGACTGAACTTATAGAAAACTGAAACAATGTATGCAAAAACTTTTCTGATTCCATGTAGAAACTTGAAGCTAGTTGATTGATAGATATCTGCTGGATCAGCATACGAAGAAGTAAAAAAACGAGAAAATGAGTGAATCAGAAAAGATGTACATCATATGCCAACTTCTTTTCCACTGTTTTATATATCTTTACTTTTATCCTACGTTAAATGGACCTGGGTGCTGGTGCCAAATTTTCATTTTCTTTTTTATGAAAAATGTCAAATTATGATCCTTGTGAGATGTCAAATTTGGTTTAAAAATTTTACAAGTACATAGAAAGTACTGGATATGGGTACAAAAGATTTGTCTAAGCAAATGTATGAAATTATTTGAGTTTTACTTGGGTATAACTAGTATTACTAAAGTAATGAAGATATGTCACTTTTCTAATTAGCTGGAAAAACCAAGAAAAACTCTCTTTTCTTGGTAAAAAGCCAGTTAAACAAAAACATGACAGTAATATAGAAAATTTTCCATCCCCCATACAGCATACCCCAACACTCCACCATCCCAAAATAGCAAAATCTTTCAGTTCCTTTGGTTTTGAGATTTTCACATTCAAAGTAGTCTCTCTATCTTCTCCCCCACGCCCATCCCCCTCCCCCTGCCTCCTACTACACCATTAGATGATTTAGTTGTTTATCTTTGCCATGGATCTTTTCAGATTCCAACCTTGGCTATCGTTAAAGTAAAAGTCTTTTATGCCAAAAGTATGAACGATTTGCCAGAGATTAATTAGGTGTAGACAAGATAAGCAAATAGGTATAAGACTTTTTTACCAACTATTCTATCTTAGGTTTTTTCAATTTCTTTGCCCGTGAAAAAAACAACTAAAGGATCAAACTCAGCGAGACCACGACTGAATATAACACAATTTGTACTAGTTCTAGGATCTGACAAAGATCCCACTGGATTAGGGTCATGTCAGGAGTGCTCCTCATCAAAGTGAAGGGTCTGAATAATGTAGCATTTAGCAAATAAAGAACAGAAGACCAAGAAGGAGTTTCATCTTTGTTTTCTATACAGTATAAATTGGGTGTCCTAGATTACATGAATTTTGGCACAGGTCAACCTGCAGCTACATGTAAGCAACTATCCAGTACGGTTTAAAAAAACAAGGTACCGACTATGTACCTTGAATATTTTATAAGTTAGTTACTATAGTTTGAAATGATATGCTTGCTCAGTAGGAGTACTTCAAGACAAATGAAGAGCTCATGTAACATCGGGTTGGCCGGGGATTTGCAATTGAAATGGTGTTTCTGGCATTACCAGGAGGGCAATTTGTATGAAATTGTTGATAAGTTTTTCGAAAGAGTGTATTGTATTGCTTCAGAGTAATTATTAAAGGTTCCTTGGTGGAGACAAAGGAACCAGAGGTTCACTGTGCCGCTCAGAAATTATGAATAGAAGGTTATGCAAACAGAAATTTGTTCAATAAAATAACAAAGCAATTCAGTTTAACAAAACAAACAACACCTGTTCCTCGAGTACACGTCCTAAGAAGCATTTTCTTTTCAGAGCCTAGAATCATAAAAGAGGAAGATGACTTTAACAAATCTCAGAATATTTAAGTGCCCTTAGGGTGACATGTCGGAAGGCCAGACAACCTTTAGATGGATAAGCTAGGTAGATACCAAAAGTGAAATGTTGTCTTCTCTATGTAAAGAAATGACAAAAAATAGACATGAGATAGAGAAGATCTTAGTGATGATGGAAAAAGGGAAAAACAGGGTCAACTTTCTCATTCTTGCAACATATTAAAGTACTACTCACAAGTTCAAAATATCAAAATTGTCATGATGTGAAATCAGTATACTACTTGAGAGGGCAAGAAAATAATAAACACGAGATCAACAACTGCATAGAAGGAGACCTGGTGAGATTTTAGTTTTGCTGAGATGCTGCGTGGAATCCTGACAGCCTCTTCCCCCTCCTCCCTCACCACATTAACTATGTAACCAGTTTCAATATCACCAAGCATTTCCAAGCTACCAGTTTCATACGAGCTTTTGTTACAACCCCCAGAATCCATGAACATAGTCTTGCTTGAAAATTTTGCTCCCAGAGATTTGAGGCGTTCTTGGCGTTCCTGCAAGTATACGGGCATTAATAGATGCCTTGAGAAGCAAGCATTGACAGGAAAATATGTGATTGCTAGGAATTTTTACCTTTTCAATTGCAATCTTCCTTTTTGTCTCCTCCCCTAACTCAGTATCATCCAGGATTCTTCTAATTTTCTTTTTAGGCCTTCTCTTGGTGCTGCTTCAAGAAAACATAGTCCTTCCATTATTTTATTATATTAAGAAACATAGTCCTTCCATTATTTTCAGTCTATTTTGTAATACAGAGATGAAAATGGTAAACGCGCTGAAAAATAAGGAGGCTCATCAACCATTATAGAGCATAAATACAATTATAAAACCATTAAGTCTATTTGGGTGCAACAGAATTGGACCTCCATATATGAGGCAGAAAATACCTTCTTTTTTAAACTAACTGTGCAACAAAATGCTCCAGAAAAACTCTCATTGGTGTTATCAACAACCGCGGAAAAAGAGAATAGGAAAACAGTAAACACATCAAGCATTAATACTCCCTTGCCACAACACTTCTCAATTAGAACGAGACAGCATTTTCCAAAACATGGGTGAAACTGCTTAAAATAAAATCTATTTATCTAGAGAATGCAAACTTCTTTTGTATTATTAATATGCTACATGTTAAGAGTTCATGAAACTAAGAGTAGCTCGCTCAGGCACACATGTTGTATGAGCTTAATTGGTTGCCTTAATCATGCAAAAATAGACAAAATTAGGGCAAATTCTAAAGATATGCAACTTAATGATGTAGGGATACACATTTACATGATTATTAAGTACATGGTGTACCTTTTATGCCCGTTGATATCAGTATCTGAAGCATCTGAGTTATCTGAATCCGTGTCTGTATTTGAATCTACCAAACCTTGAGACTCCATGATCTTCTCCAACACTGAAACCAACGGATGCAGGATACTTGGGGAGCAACAGCAGCATTGCCAACCAGATGTTTTAATTCCTGATAAAATTTCTTCACCAAGGTTCCTCCTTATACACACACTACAAAATAACCTTTTGCATGATTTACAGCTTAACAGATCACTGCAACGCCCACACCATCTGCAGTAGCACTCTGAGCAATCAACATCCTGTACAATGTTAACAAGATGTAGAGTGAGAGAAACAGACCACTGTGAATCATTACATCTTGTTATTGACTGAATTTAAAGTCAACGAACATTAGTAAAAAATAACAGGTAATGACATGCATATCCCTGATTGCAAATATCCAACACTATAGCAATCTCTTAATGAGTCTAAACAGAAACGCAGCTAAAAAAAATTCAAAAATGCTATTAACACATAGGCATAAAAGAAAATTGATAATGGAAAAAAAAAATTATGCAATCTGTGTTAATAGCATTTTGAAAAAATAGCTTTACTATAACATAGATTGCATAAATTTGAAACTATCGTTATTCTAATTAAGCAAGGATGGTTACAACTTACCTGCATCTTTGTTTTCATTGAACTTTTGCAGTCCAGGCAAAGTACAACTCTCAAAAGAGGATGTGCATGGACTTCAATAGCCACTTTATCACAAGCAGTGCAACGAAAATTTTGCTTCTCATTGCATACAGGAAGGGAACTAACTGGAAGCACATTATCTCCATCCCTTTGTGGATTTGATTGATCTTCTGTCTCGCTCAAACTACATGTAGGAGACGACATTTTCCCAGGAAGATCTTCCTCATCACTATCTGGTGTAATGATCCGAGCCTTTTTACTTTGAGGCTCCATTTCTTCGGAGTTGTGTAAACGTTTCAACCCTTTGGCCTCAGCATCAATTTCATGTTTAGAAACTGTGGTATCAATAACCGATGTAACTTCATTGCTTTTTGGCGCATCCCCATCATCAACGGTGGAATACTCTTTCGTGTCGAAGCCAAAATCTTGAGATAAATAACCATTAGTGTCATCTGTTGTATCTTCCTGTATCTCCACCTGGTTGACATAACAGAGTACCAAATGAAGTAGAATGTAAAATAGGAAAATCCAATAACTATGAAGGGGTCGAAGAAAATTAAACAGCCAAGCTTGTGCAATCAACTACTTTTCTGACTTGATAGAAGATTTTGCATAATCGTTGTTACCTTCACCAACATTACTGCCTGAAGAAGAAGACTTAAGGTACACCTTGATAGTTCTTTAGTACCGTAGTCCTATATAATCAGAACAATGCAATTTTGGATAGCACACCCACTTACATACATTTCCTATACAAACTCAAATGAGTAACACAAAGTTCAGGTTAACATTCAACCTTTTTTCTTTATCCAATTATGAGGTACAACACTAGCTACTCTTCAGAACTTTTATCTTCTCATTCTTCTATCCTTATTTTAATAGAGAAAACACTAGCCCCCAAGGCTCTGGTTAAGTGGTAAGAGCACAGCTCATGATGTGTAGATAGGCACAAGCCAAGGGCTCGTGTCTTACCACAAGCAAAAGCCTGGTATTTATGAGGTGAAGGGTGGAGGCCCATCTTCCCCCGAGTTTCAGACCATGTGTCATTGGCGCTAGGTGATTTCTCGATTACCAAAAGAGAGATAGAGAAAGAACACTAGTTAGTCCCATGCACGTTATTAATAATTCCAATCATCGTGTTGACAAAAGGCACTTAAGGATTTAGAAAGGGGATTCCACCATTGGAAACTATATCTTCTTCGAATTTCAACATTTGAGGAGAAGCTCACTTGGTAATGTTCATCTATTAGAAAAACGCAAGTTATTTATGGACATGGTTTTTGGGTTAATGGGCATCAAGAGGTAAACTATAATCCAAAACTAGTGGTTTCATCTTTCAATCAATATGAGTAAACTAAATTATGGGTTGAATCAATGATAGTGAGTTAGAAATTTGAATCATTGACAATTCAAGGTGATGAAATTAGGAAATTCTTCATACTTGAATGAGGTAAGGATACGCGAGAATAGCAAATTGTGGACTAATACGGATTGAATCTCCTTGGTAGTTAGCCCTAATTGAATATAAGGTAAAATGATTGGGAATTCGCTTATAGCATGTCCTACGTAGATAGTTATGATATTTTTCAAATAAATAACACTCAACTTGATATTGACTGATTCTAAATTGTTGAACAAGCTAATGGTTAGACTATGAACACGGGTTTGGGGAAAGGAAGCTAGTAATGTGAGAAGGCTCTTCTTTAGCTTGCTTTTTCCAACAATAACATGATTCGGAAATTGTTTTCCAGCATTAAATTTATTTATTGCATTGGGACTAGTAATATAAATGATCTGTCAATTAGCAAAAAAAGATTATTTTGACACATGAGGTCTGTTATAATGTAAAAATGTTGAATATTCACATGAGATATCATTTATGGTTATTCTTCATTATTATGCTATGATCAAGACATCAAGTAATTTTTGAAAAAATGCACATATACAAGTTGATGTGTATGTTTGTATCAAGTGTGTATATTGAGATACTTATAATGGGTAGCAACATTGCTAAACTACCATTATTTAACAACAGAGATTGTTAGGCCTAGTGCACAATGTTGATGATACAATGTTGTGCCTTCAGTTTTAAGAGGACAAGAACTAGAAACTAGTGTTGTACGCACTAACACTTAACTAGACAGCTACATTGACGACTACAGTGACAGTAGCCTTGGCTTGTAACTTGAGATGTAAAACTATTTTAATGAAACTGCAAGTATTACTTGTGTTAATTAATATGTAATGTCAACTTTTACCCCATGTTACTTTGATTTGGAAGGAGCGTGTTTTTCATATTGTATAAGTATGTATATACTAGTCCCTGACAAAACGGCTATGGTTAAGCTATCCACTCACCAGCCGGCGTGACTAACCTCCTTTTCTCATTATTTACAGATTCCCCAGCTGATGTGGGTACTACCCCAAACGTGTGACCGCTAGTAGAGAGTTCCCTCAGAGTAAGCCTCACACTTGCTACGCATGGGCAGTATATTTTTATTATTTTGTTAGACCTTTCCATTTTATAATTTTTGGAATTTCTGGAGTTATGCTTTCACTAGTCAGTCTTGAAGATCAAGAACTGATTATACGAGTCTGGTTTTTGTTGATTATTGAAAAACAATTGTTATTGCCATTGATTTGTGTTGTGGTGATAAATGGCTGATAACACGATGGGAATGCTCTGGGTACAGAGGACACTATCGAACTTTTGTTGTGAATATGGGTAGGCTGGCTAGGTGAGCGAAGCTTAAGCACCATTCACGGCACAAAAATTGGGTGGCGATGTGAAGTCTGTCGGCTTCCTCCATGGAAGTAGTGAATTTCCAGAGGTCAGATATTTTGCTCATAATAGTTCACACTCAAGTGCAATGGTTCAAGCCCTTCACGGATGATACACTTCTAGAAACTTATTAGAAGCTAAAAAGATGGTTTAAAGCAATTACCAATTTCTGTCTGTTCTTGTGTCTTCTCTGTTTTAAACATCTCCTAAGCTTCAGATCAGTTTTTAGATCATCTTCCTCTTTAACCTGGAAGACAGAGAAGTAAAAAAGAATTGTTAACAATGGAATCAACAGCCCAGAGACAACACCAGAAGTTACCTCTCATCAGCTGAAAATTTGAAATAAGACAAACATACATTGAACTCTTTAAAAGAAAAAGGAAAGAATATGTTTGGAGAAAAAAAAATGCAATGATCCGGCTCCATATTTTCAAGAAATGAAGTATCAATGTCAAAGAAAAGAACTAGAATATACCATGCACAGACCTTCTTAAACTTCCTCTTCTGCGCTTCAGAAAGATTTAACTCTCTTTCATTTGCAATGGCATCCGCAACAAACGGATCACCAGAACTGTCTTCAATATCATCAATCTCCTCAACCTGAGATTGGATCGCATTTAAGATAACTGATACTTTTTAAGTAGTCTCTCCTAGACAAATTAAACAAAGATCCTCTGAAGTAAATGACGGCATATTGGAAACACAGTACTGTTATAATGCGGCAAAAAGTTTCTCGAATATAGAATACCATGTGAATATTTTTTGTGATCAAGAATACCATTGTAAGTTTACAGTATACTTGTCGTAACACTGGTATGAATCAGGAAATAATTTCATAAAATGCCCACTTGACAATTATGAAAAGCAAAGGGCAAAAGCACATTAGCACCAAGCATCCATCCTAAAGTAAATAGAATAACTTAAAGAAAAAATACAAATTTTAGAAAATTCACACATTAAATGGACATCATTTGCCTTGTTATAGATTATACTCCCTCCGTCCCAATTTATGTGGCACTTTTCGGATTTCGAGATTCAAACAAGTCTATCTTTTACCATAATTTTTTCATACATCTTTTAAATATTTTGAATTGTTAATTATGGTGACTTATAGTACTTTTTACGTAGTTTATAAATATACAAATTTCATTTCAAAAAAATTGAAGATTCCATGAGTAAATTCCTGGTCAAACTTAAACTGTTTTGGCTCTCGAAAAACGCCACATCGTTATTCTTTTAAGGATCATTGACTGGTGAACAAGTTATACTAGGATTAGAATGTGGGGATTAAATAATGGTAGTATTATTTAACAGAAACGTTTTTTTTGAAGAAGAAGAAGATAACTTGTATTATGAACAAAAGGAATACTAAGAAAAGTATTCCAGTAATACTTACAACAAAATTACAGAGGGAGAGGTGTCCCTACTAAGCTTCATAAATAATCTAAAATACTAGGAATATCCTCTTCTTCTTGAGGATATTCGTGTTTACACCAAAAAAAAGAAAAGGACTAGACAATTCATCTTCAGTTTCTGCAGAGAGCAGCTCTTGTTTTCGAAGCATCTCTGGTTCCTTTCCATCCATATAGTCCACCAAATGCAGGCTGGGACAATCTTCCATCTCTCCCTGTGTCCCGACTGATTCCCATCTCTATTCCAGCAAGCTAGAGCCTCTTTGATGCTCCTTGGCATAGTCCA
The DNA here is from genome assembly GCA_029582725.1 of Solanum chiquidenum. NCBI lineage: Eukaryota > Viridiplantae > Streptophyta > Magnoliopsida > Solanales > Solanaceae > Solanum > Solanum chiquidenum. The sequence goes on from JAJOOS010004893.1 coordinate 26,655, forward strand.
GCTTATGCCTCTTAAATTGATGAAAATCTGCCATAACTTCAAAGTCTCTCTACAATGTAGAAAGAGATGATTTATTGTCTCAATCTCACATTCACAAAAAGAGCACCTAGAGCAAAATTGACGACCTCTTTTCATAAGGT
>JAJOOS010004894.1:0-22171 GCA_029582725.1 Solanum chiquidenum
TTTAATAAATAATTACTGATTTTAGCGATACTTTTTATTTATTACCATTTATAGCAATATATAACAATAGTATGTTAAATCTGCAATATGTATTAAAACTGAATTAAGTATGCAATATATATGTATTATAATTGTTTTTAAAAATATATTGTGCTTGTTTGGTAAGAAATTGACACATTGTATTATAAATATATTAAAATGTGTGATAAATGTATTATCCATCAATAAAACTTGTATTATGTGTGAATAATAAATTGTTCTTTGTAATATGTATTAAAATTGTATTATACATGTATTAAAAGTGATCAAGTGGAAAAAAAATGTTATTGCTATAAATGGCAAATATTTTTTTATTATAGTATATTTATGTAAGTTTCCCATAAAATAATATATAAACCCTCTTATAACTAATTCCTACATTATTAGTAATACCCTATAATTCTAACCAGCTACCAAACAATTCATAAATTTTTTTCCAAGTAAAATATATGTTCAAACACAATTTTAAATTCCAAAAATCACAACTTCAAACATTCAAAATTTCAGATTTCTAATTTCATAACTAAATGGGAGATAAATTTTCAACAAGTAGAAAGATATTGAAAAATAATTATATCCCTAAGAATCGTACTTATTTTTCTAAAAAATATTTTTTAAGAAAACATTTTACTTCCTACCAAACACACCTTAAAACTCGAATAGAGTGCTAGCTAATCGAGGATATATAATTCTGAACTTTCGTTAAAGTTGATAGGTAAATATAAATATTTTTTCGAAGAATTTTGAACACGTATAACTCGCCTTTTGACGTTGAAACTCCATTAACGGCAAGGACAAATTGCTAAAGATATGAATAAACCACAAGTTAACATAATTAGGGCAAAGTTACTCATTTTGTGATACTAATATAGAGGTGAATTTAATTTGAACCCCTGTTCCATGCAACTTGTACAATGAACTGGCTAGTTTGTTGTTTTACCGTCCCTACGAGAAATTTCCATCATTTTTGTGTTTTTGGTGATTCAAACCCATAATCTCAGAATCAGAGGTGGAAGATTCTTATCATCCGAACAATGTCGAGCTGACTAGCTAGTTAAGAGATGCTATGATGATGATCTCATATCATTATTATTGTTAAAAAGATAGTTGATATTTTGTTAGTTGCCTTAGTCCTTTCCACGCATTAAATTAAATCAAATCTTGAACAAGGTCCACCACATTTGTTTCCCTTTGTGAAACTTCTTAGGTGTCCATATTTATTTTGAGTTTTTGGACTCTAACACTATTTTAACCCTCTTTTACATTATTACAAGTAAAATAAAATTGAATGAGCCATTCTTATCTATCTATCTATAAGGGCCCCTTATTGTTTGTACACAAATGCATTCTCTAGTAACAAAAAAAACATGAGAAAATTTGAATTTTAGAATGGACCCAACATTATTTCAGACCTATGATTGCCCAAAAATCCCTTTGACCAATTTTTAACTTTACCACAAACCCTTTTTGACCCTATATATCTAGCTATTTCATAGGTTTTTTTTTATATATAACAATAGAGAGTTTTCTTTTCACTAAAATGGGAAGGGTAGCTAATGTTGGTTGAAGTATCCTATGGACTATAATGTTTGTTACAAGTGATGATGGGACAGTAGAAGCATCAAATTGGTCTTATACTTTATCACCTTCATTTAAAACTTGCTAACTTCTATTTTGGTCTTCTACCTTTTTCTCTCTTCTTTTTATTTTTTACATATTCTTGCTCCGTCCCAATTTATGTAAGCGTTATTTGTTTTAGTTTGTATTAAAAATAAAATCATATTTTTATGAAAAACTTATCTTATAAAATACATATCTTATTTTATCATAATTTCTAAAATTTCCTACTAGTCGAAAAGCATAAAAAAAATTCTACTTTCTCCTATTCTCGGATACATTACTTTATGCGATGTATCGATTGGATATATCACTTTACCAGATATATCGAGACGTTGAGTAATGTATTCGAAACTGAGACATGATGTGTCCGAAACAAGGACACAATGTTTTAATCTTAGTGAAATTATTTATGATCATGTAAATGTCTAATGTTTATTTTAGACTACAAAATTTTAATAATTTTTTTTTCTTAAACTTTGTAGGAGGTCATATAAATTAAAACTTAGAATATATAGTAAGGAAAATGAATGAGATTTGAAGTTATGTTAGAGTCTATGGCTGGATTGCCTAGCTTGGTTTTTGAATTGCTAGCTCAAACCATATGAGAATCTATTGTTTATTTTTTACCTCCGAGGTTGTGATGGGATGGATTGATCCTTAATCAGAAATTTCAGACTTTAATTCTAAAATGAAAAAATTCTACTAGTAGAAAACGTTTGGACGCAATTTTTGATTAATATAAATTCTAAAGAAGATACCAAACACCAAATAAGAAACCAAACAAAATACATCTTGATTCAAGTGTGACCAACTACCCCCAAGAAGTACTGTTAAGGGGTGTTTTGTTCATCAGATAAAAGTGAAATATTTCGAGATTAAACTTGAGATAAAATTTGTACTACTTTATTTGGTTGAAGATATAATTAATCTAAAGACAAATTTATATATCAAACTTGATGACTGATGTTACTTTATCCTGCTTGAGAGATGGAATAAATTAGTTCAAGAATGATAATTTCATAACTATATGGATTTAAAGCATTTTAATGTTATCCCCTAACATTAAAACACAACGGCACTACTAACTTCCAAAGAAAAAAAAAACAGGTTAATACAAAACATAAAAGAGTATTTTTGAAGTTTATTATGTTGGACATGAATTTAATTTTAAAAAGAATTGGAGGATTGAGAGAGCTCATAATTCTTTCAAAATTTTAAATATTGTACAATACTCAAACTTCAGTATTTGTAAATATTGATAGACTATTATTTATGCCCAGCTAACAGTGGTGGATGCAACTCTCATTCAAATTGAATATAAAAAATGATCAAAACTTTGAACAAATATATATGTGAACCTTCGGAAACATCCTCTTTAGCTCTCACGATAGTCATGAGGTAAGAGAAAGGTCTATATACATTCTATCATCCCCAACCCCGCTTGTAGGATTACACTCAGAATATTATTGTTGTATTAAAGCAAAAACAAAAAAAATTGTGCTCCTTCAAATGGCAGTTTGGCTTCCTGGGGTTTACTGAGGGAACAGAAGGTCAAATAAATAAAGTTTTAAATACATATGGTCTTCAATTCAAGAACATATATATCTTTTGAGAGATTACTTTCCATATATCTCCAAAATCTGTGACAATAAGTCTTCAAATGAAGCCTAACAAAAGATAACTTAGCTCTTTTACACTTTACCTAAAAAAAATAACTACAAATATAGCTTTTCATAATAAGTGAAATTAGTCACGACTCGATAGATAAAGCAAGCAACCTACTACAATATGAGGCTTATATCATGGACTATTATCCAGGCTAAATGGGAATATACACTTCTGGATAACCGAAGAACCAAAAGAGATGTTGGTATAATATGGGGTCTCCCCCTCCAGCGAGATCATGAAATCAAACACCCTTTGACATGTATTCTCCGCTAGAGTTGAGACCTCAACCTCTTGATCTATGATTAATTTTCCAAACGAAGTAAGGAGATTCTGAGATTCATTGCAATTTCCATTTTGTTTTAAGCCTATTGGCCAACATTGGCATTAAGACTTGTTGAAATGTATTCACATCCGTAGACTAGAGTATGCATCGGAATAATCCTCTATCCTCAACGGGTGCAATAAAATGGGCAACAAAGGAAACCAAAATAACAAATCAAGGTCACAGGAAATGCTACTCTTTACCATAGAGAAAGAGAGAACAATACTTGGCACTGGATAACGTTACAATTGAGCATACTTTAAATTCTACGAATGATTACTGAAACTATAAAAGAGTGAAAAGCAAGAATTACTGTTACGGATAACTTCCAACCAGACATGAACTGCTGGAAGGTTGAAATATCATTTGTAGAGCTCTTCCATGGTTTCTTTCAAGCGTTGGACATCAGCACCGATAACTTCAGATGTTTTTTTCCCATTTTGATAGAAGTGCAATGTAGGCTGCATACAATGAATTGTTTCAGTTTATACGGATGAACCATGTATAAGTAACCAGTAACCACCTTTCAACGTTTCTATCAAACAAATCTGATCATGAACTAATATACATCATCAATTTTATTTATTTCATAACCCTTATGGCACCAGGAGTAGCTCTCAGTCACTTGTGATATCTTTATCATTCTTCGATTCAGATTATTCCCCTTTGATGAATATACATCATCTGTAATCTCCACTTAGAATATCTTTCTTTGATTCAGGTGAAAATACAGATGAAATACCTACTCTTCAATACTAAGATGTAAAACACCACTCTGTCAACAGTAAATCTAAAAACAAACCTTAAATTTTGGGAAAATGGATAAATCATGCTTGCCAGTGAGCAAGCTACTTAACTAGTGTCCTCTGGAGAGACCTGTCTAACCAAGCATCACCTGATAGTGTATGAACCTAAATAACCTAGACATGACAAGCTGTTGACAGCACCTTCTAGAGGATCATACTCACTAAGATTCCCTTTTTGTTTTCTAAGCAAAATATCTTAATTTGGAAAGACGTGCCTTGAATCTCTACTATGTACCTTTTCTTGGTGATAAACAACATCATATTATGTTTACTGGAAAATCCATTATTAGAAGTTGATTTTTCCGGGCTTATTTGAACTTGGCTTCTTTTTTTTCTCACACATGATGATGGTGGTTAGGTTAGCTTGCATACACACTAATCCACCGAGCAGTCTGTTACAACCCACAAGCACAGTTGTAGGCTGAGAACCTACTCACAAGGTTTAGAGTAGATGGGCTCACAGCCAGTGCTGTAGCTGGGATTTGAACTTAGGATCTCCAAATTGTTATTCCTACTTGATCACTTAGCCACCCATTGAGAACAAACTTAAAATTCTTGTGTTATTTAAATAAATGTAGAAAAGCATGCATATGTCATTCCTAAACCAGATCACATGAAGAGAAAGTACTACTTCTTGCTAAATATATCTTACCAGCAAAGCAGAGTTGGAGCACAACAAGGACAAAAAATTGTCAAGTATACGTTAATGATGATACACAAAATGAACATATTATTTTTGAAATTGAACAAAAAGAACATATCATTTAGAGACATTGTTAGCTACAACTTATAAGCACAATATTCATAATATCCTGGCAAAGGTATTAACAGTATCGTACATTTTCAAAAAATGTAGTGAACTGGGATTTTCTAAATCAGTTATAAAGTTTAACTGCTTGATCATGATATTCTTTATAATGATTTCACCCCTTTGCATATTCACGTGTCTGCTTTCAGAAAAAATAAGAAGAAGAATAGATGTTTACCACTGCGCTAATGTTCAACTTGCTCAATGCATTTCCAAGCCCCTCCTGCATGTGGAAAAATGCTCAGCATACAGGTGGATAAGATTAATTGAATGCAAGTGGTCAACCACTAAACAAGAAGGCTTGGAAAAACAGAATGCTCCAAGTGAGTCCAAAAGTATTACAAAAATTAATCTTATTTAAAAAAAATTCTAAGCTAATGCTGAAAAGTAACAAATTTAAGCATCGTAAGATAATAACAAAAAGTGTTCGAACTAGAACACACAGCATAAACTTCATCTATCATCAAAAGTCAAACCCACAAATTTAAGGAATAAGACATATGATGATCTTTCTCTCAATTCTTCCTTTTTGTCAAATCGTGAATATAAATTCACCATTTGCTATCTGCAGTTAATAAACTCGTGTCCAAACAAAACATATTAAAAGCACTGTAACTGTTACCTGCAGATAAACTCAACATACAAATGTACCAATAGACAGGTATGGCAAGCTACAAGCTCCGAGATACATCACTTATTCAAACAAAGAACACTATCTTCAGATGTTCCTTCAAATGCAAGACTTAATGTAGAAAATGACAGGCCTTTATTCAGCACTTCAACGCGCCAGCAAATCAAAATAAAATCAACATTCACAAGAATAAGACTTGGAGTCACTCGTTTGGATGCCGCCATTATAAACAAGAAGCAGAACCTAGGATGAACAACATATATCCAACAGTGCTAATAACAGGTTCCATCTCAGGGGGGTTTATGTGATCAAATAAGATCAGGTAGACATGACTTACTGCTGGTTACAAGCCTACAACTTTAATGACTTAGGTGTGCTAGAGATCATAATGAGGGTCAATAAAACACCCTAACCTTCAAATATTATCCTAGAACTCAATGCAACCAAAGCACCAACAAAAAAGAGCTGTTTTTGCCAATAAAACCAGTAGTTTAGGAATTCCATTTTAACTTGTCCAAGAAAAAGGGTTTCCTCCTGTTTGGTTTGGGCAGTTGATTTTTCCCATCATCTAATGTTGTATAATCAGGATCCATGGTTGGCACAATTTAAAGAAATTAAATGTTAAACGAAGCCATATGCAACTTCATATCAATTTCAGAAATGTCAATTATCTATTTCACATAATCAAGACAAATCTCATAGTCTAGTATTATTCGTTTTTGTCCCTTATCTTTAGATTTCTATCAGTACTTGTTGTGTCACCTCGATATCTATTGCCTCTTGTTACTCTTTGCGGCTATTGCCTCTTTTCACTGTTTGTTTAGCAGAGGGTCTTTCGGAAATAGTTTCTCTACCTTCTCAAAGCAAAGGTACGGGTAAGGTTTGTGTACACACTACCCTCCCCGGACCCCACTTGTAAGATTACACTAGGTTTGTTGTTGTTGTACGAATCAAGACCAATTTTTTTTATCTAAGATCTCTCAAGGATTTTGGAGATAAACACCAATTAGAGGTCTGAGACGACCCAGAAAGCACTTGATCATATCATGATCTGATTTGTAAGCCTACTTGGGTCTTGAGTATTTACTTGTAATAATCTTTGTTTTGTAATGGATAGTCAACTTTTAGCATGGACAGAAGATCAGAAAGGATAAATAAACAAATTTTGACGGGTAGAAAGAGCAGACAGATTAAGATTCCTTATGAGTTACATTATTAAGAATCTAACATAACTATGGAATATCCAAGTCCTGCTATTAACGTCCTCTTTTATAAACCGTTTTTAATCCAATTCCAATGTCTATTTTCTCAAATATATAAGACATAACGGCAGGTTCACCAAAAGACTCAAAACCGTGGAATAACTGTATGACATGTGTCAAACTAAAGCAACATTCGATAAACTGGAATCCGGACAGTCAATGTGTCAAAGTTAGGTTGTGGATATCAAGCTGATATGTCAGGCCACACAGTAGTTATAGTGAGACCAAATACAACTAGGTACACTGGTTGCATGTCAAGAAAGGAAGAATAGTAATCCCATTGTTAATCAGAAATCTGAAAGGAAAGGGAGGAACAGGTAGGAATTGAGGAGATTGACATCCTCAGTGAATTATGAAGTAAAAAGAGTAGTTGTCAAGTAACTTGAAACTGCTGGAGTGCCAGGCACCTTACTGAAAAAGAAAGTGATGGTTGCGATTCTAGGTTTGGTATATAACAAAGAAGAGGTTGGGATTGTTTGAAAGGAGGGTGGGAATTACAACAGGTTAATAGCATATCTATGATGATAGAGGCAACAAAATCGAGTGAAAACAGGAATCCATGTGTTAAAGAATAACAAAAGTCCCACATTGGTGGTTAATGAGATGGGTGGACTACTTATAAGGCTTGGACAATCCTCCTCCAAGTGAGCAAACTTTTGGGGTTGAGTTAGGTCCAGGTGCCATATCTTTACATGGTATCAGAGCAGGTCCCATCTCACCCAATGTTGGGGCCCCCAAAATCAAAAATTGTCCACGCACCAGATGCTAAGCACTGGGCGTGAAGTGGGGTGTTAAAGAATAACAAAAGTCCACATTAGTGGTTAATGAGATGGGTGGACTGCTTATAAGGCTTGGACAATCCTCTTCCCTGTGAGCTAGCTTTTGGGGTTGAGTTAGGTCCAAGTGTCATATCTTTACACCATGGATACTCGGTATTCATTTGCCAGTTAGGATGCTGAGGCAAATGAGTATGCTTTTGGTTAGAGATTTTGCTCTTGATAGCAATTGAAACAGTGCTGATGATCTGGACAATCACACTATCAACAATCTGGAGTCTCAAGACAGTGACTTGTGTGTTGCTATCTGGCAAACAATGGATTACACTACTTTGTAGATGACCTGATATTGTACTTCAGTATATAGATGCATCTTAGTGGTCTGATGTAGCTTCCTTTTGTATATGACCACCAAATTGGTTTATTCGTAGAAAAACAATTTTTCAACTTATCCAAGACAGAAAGAAAGAATTGACATGTTGATAGCACCCCAGAAGAGTGGGTTCAATGACACATTAATAAGGGTTCCTGAAATCAATCTAAGAGATTTTACACCAGGAAGATGCTTTTTTACCTTGTCAATGTCAACTTTATATGTTGTCACATGAGGATATTTCTCACTTAATTGGCCAATCACAGGAGATAACAACCTACCTGAAAAAAGAATGGAGCAAAGAAGTAAATAATTAATAGCACTAAGGGGATGCTTTTCTAGTCAAGTTATTTAGTTATATTATCAATTAAACAAAGCTAATAGAAAAGTAGAGTATTTTTTTTTTAGTTTTCATTGCTGCTTTGACATGATGTACAATGAGCAATCTTCAAGGAAACGTAAATGAAGCGATAGAAATGTATGCAGACCATTTCCTCTTTGAAATTATGCCTCGATTAAAAAAATAAAAAGATGATTCATTTGATAAAAATGATAAACCAACTTACAGGGCCCACACCAGGCAGCAGTGAAGTAGAATATCGCAGGCAAGGATTCATCTGCAGCATACGAACAGATGTTGAGCAAGTATGAGACCCATAATTCATAGCAAAACAAAATTAAACATGTATATTATTGAGCCTAATCACATAGAAATACCTTGTACTTTGCGAAGTGAAGTATTGAATTGTTCTTCAGACTCAATTGATACAATATTTGATGGACCTAAAATTAACAAGCTTCAAAATGGTCAACAAGCAGCAAGGGCCTCAGTGTAACATAAATTTTTTTTCCAATATGTAATAGAAGAGAAGATGTGAGGAAAAAATCAAACTCCTATTGGAATTCTTTCTTTCGTTTGGTTCATTTTTTGGGTGGGGGTCAGATGAACCACTATCTCTACTTAAAAAAGAAAAAAAAAACTGAAACCATTATCCATTTTTTTTTTTTGTACGAGGACAAAATCAAAACAACACGCATACCATTATCATCCGGTACCAAAAATATCAAGTTCCTGTTGGGCTTAAAATGATACATTAACGGGGTTAGAAACTTAGGATCTTCACTAATCAAATCCAAATCCACCTGGTAGATTCTTACATCATCAGTGGATGGATGATTTGATTTCTTTATATGGTTTTGAGCGATCCTCAATTCCTCATCTCATGAGCTAGCTTTTGTAGTTGAGTAAGGTCCAAGGTTCAATTTTTTCACATGGTACCAAAGCCAAACTTTAGTGAGACCGTTTGCATAATCACTTTCTCTTCATGCCCATCGAGCCATGAACTTCGCTCCAATTCACTCCTTAACTTGTTGAGCCTACTCTTCTCTCAGCTCCAGACCAACTCTTCAGCCTGTTGAACCACATATATCTCCTATATGAAGTCCACTCTTCAATCTTCTCAACAAAAGAAGTACCAGTCCACAAGGAAACCTAAGAACTAGGTTACTGTCCGGGACAGTGTAAAAAATCATCACTTGTCACTCATAGATTGTGTAAGGGTTTCCAAAAGGGGTTCAATTAATCCTGGGATGCTCCACCCGTTGATTTAAAGTTTTAAGTTGGATGCTGAGATTCTTTCTCACCACCAATAGTACATGTGTTACTCTAAGGGGTCGTTTGGTTTGAAGAGCTGGGATTAGTTATCCTACTGTATTTCTTATTGACTATTTGATTGTTGCACTAAAAATAGCATGCATTGCATAATTCCTAAAGGTTGTCTATTTACAAAAATATCCTTCACCTTATTTAGTAGAAAAAGGGTTTGAGGGACCTCATGGGTATTTTTGTTATTTTCATTATTTTATTCCGCGAATAACTAATTCGGTACTATTGTTCCCCCCTATGGCATGAATAATTTATCCTGGTACTAATTACTGATCTTGATATAACTATCTCAGAATAGTAACCAAAGAAGGGATAAGGCAATACTAATTTTTTATCCCAAGATGCTCTTAAAACACAAATTATATTTATCACTACACAATACTGAGTGGACAAATCTAGCGCCACCCTATGAACCCAAAATTCAGGTGATTATGTGATTATAACAGAGGCTTATCTTTACTCCAAATAAGGCATCATATCTATATTTTCTTATCAGTGGCCAAGAATTTGGAGCAACTCTGTGATTAATGTGGAAAATGGGAGGAAAACCTTGTTCTGGAATGATATATGGATGGGACAAACACCTTTGAGACAACAGTTCCCAAACATTTATATTCTCAATCAGCAGAAAATGGCTACAATTGTAGAAGTCAGAAATGAACAAGGATGGAACCTGATTTTTAGAAGGTTCCTCAATGACTGGGAAGTGGAGAGAATGACTCAGTTCTATAATACCTTGGAACAAGCCAAGAACCTCAGTTGTGAGGAAGACAAATTGACATGAAAGCTGGAGAAAGATGGCAAGTTCAAGGTGAAATCAGCCTACAAATTACTAGACATTTCAACTGAAACCAAGGAGTTGTGGCCTTGGAAGATGATCTGGAAAGGGAAGATACATAAGGTGGCTTACTTCACATGCCTTGTTGCAAGACAATTTGTTCTGACTTAGGATAACTTAATGAAAAAAGGAAAGGACTTGTGCTCCAGATGTTTTTTTTGTGAATCTGAGACAGAGACAATAAACCATCTTTTTTTGCATTCTAAAGTGACTGAGAAACTATGGAAGTATTTCATTAACCTGAGAGGTATCACATGGACCATGCCTAGAAATACTGCAGAAGTCATAGCATGTTGGAATAGAGATGGAAATCAGTCAGGACACAAGGAGAGATTGAAGATTGTCCCTGCCTGCATCTGGTGGACAATATGGAGTGAGAGATATCAGAGATGTTTTGAGAACAAGAGCATCCCTTTCCAAAGCATTAAAATGAATTGTTTAGTGACCTTTTACTTTTGGTGTATCCATTCTATTCCCAAGGATCCGGGAGACATCACCCTATTCTTAGATAGTTCATGAAGGAGATAGGTGTTTAGATTCTTTTTGGTAAACCCTCTATACTTTTGATGTAATTACTACAAGAGTTCACTATTGGTGTACTTCTATGTTTATAATACCAGTTAACTTTCTCAAAAAAAATAATTTGGTCATAATCCCCCTCTGAAAGTATACTAGGAAACTTTTAAACGTGCCTCGTGTTCCATCTAAGCTAAGTACATAGCTCTACTTATAAGTGTTATAACCTTAGACACAACTAGTATTTATTTAAGGTGTGCTTGGTATGAAGGAAAATGTTTTCGGAAAAGAACTTCTTGGATAATGTTTTTTGGAAAAACAAATGATTTTCTTACTTGTTTTCTTGTGTTTGGCTCATAAGGAAAACATATTATCCCAAAACATGTGTACAATCTACACAGACTGTGAAAGGTGGGGTTGGAGGTAGGAGTGTAGGGTGAAAGAGATGGGTGCTATGAGGGTGGGGTGGGTGGAATGTGTTGAAGGGTGAAAAGGAGACAATTAACATGAAATGACATTTGTGGAACTTGTTTTCCAAATTTCCACTAGAGAAATCATTTTCCTCATTTTTAAGGAACTTGTTTCCTCAGGAAAAATATTTTTAAAAAATTTTGACCAACCAAACATAAGAAATTGGAAAACATTTTTCAAAAACTATTTTCCTCCATATCAAACACTCCCTTAGTTACCCTCCAATATCCCTCAGTTCCTTAACATAAAACACACCCTCCGCACTATCCTTGTTCTAAAATTTATAAGGTAAGTAAATTTTATTAAGGGCATCTTCAACAGTATCCTTAAATGACAAGGGTTATTGCTATGTGAACTTCATCACCTAAAATGACACAACGCTCACGATAATATCAGCAATTCTTCAGCTTTTAGTATTTAGGGGCAATTTTTCAGCCTCCCAACAGTAGGTAATTCAGCAAAACAGTCAGTCACAAATCCCATATATTTGGAGCTGATTTCTCTTTATCCTCTTCCTTTCCTAAATGTGCAGCAGATAGTGAGCATCTAAACATAATATTTTGACTTTTCAGACATTCAATAATTGAAGACCATAATTGTTGGACCTATATTTCTACAACTTGTCATTGTCAACTCTGTCCTGTGAAATCGTCAACTTTTCTTTGGGATAACTGAGAAGTCAGTCGTTTACGACTTTGGAACTCAGTGGATGATGAGTTTATCCCTCTACAGTTCTCCACTTAAGCATGATACTTGATTCACAACAAGATTCAAACTCATGAAGTGCATCTACTCCACAATCCACGTGTACTACCATTGTCACCAACCAAAAGTACTGCGGGCTTGGAATCACCAACTTTAAGAATCAGACATAAGACTAACTAGATTTGACATAATTCCATTGATTAACCACAGGACAACCTCGAAAACCACTAGATTTGTCAAAGCTAAATGCAATAGGACTACGTTTCTGATTTAGCCTACAAATATAGAAAAATCTCACCAAATTCACTGCAAACTGCCCAACTGTTTGTTTAATTAGGAGCTAAGACAGAAATCAGCTCGTTTCCTACTTCAACAATAGCCACCCTGGAGTTCTAAGTATTCAAAATTAAAAATACCATTGCACCTTTATATAAAAAAAATTGCCAAAAAAGCCGATATAGGTAGACAACGGACTCATTCCCCTACCCTTCTCCATTTAAACCTAAAATTGGTCCAACAGCTAGGATTAAGACTTGTGACATGTGCTTACTACACATCTCGCTCTCCCTGAAGGTTTTACCTTTTTACATTCACAAAAATACAACAATATTCACCGAACTAATTAAAACTGAAAATTTCCCATTTTCACCAAAACCACTCCAGAAAATTCCTGAGGTGGAAGTACATATCATTAAATTCCAACTTTCTTCAACAAATTAGCCACTTAGCAAAATGAAACACATAGAAAGTCACCATTATCATAATGAATCAACCGTTGATTAATGTTCAGAACATGCATGCACCTGCACCTAGTATTTACACCAAATAATATTAATTTATTATGGTTAGGTGATAAATTGAGGTATGAATACATTAGTTTACTATGATTTAGTGAAAACAACATATGTAAAGAAATATGTTATGTATTCATTGGATTGATGTAAACACCGAGTAATTTTTTTACATAATAAAATACACATTCTGTTCTATTGTGTTTGACACAATCAATCAGCATGTGTTTTATATCCTGATACTATGATTGACTTTCATGGTGTTTTATAATTCACTGTAAAATTCTCCTTTTTGATGTATTTAATCCAGCATTCTCTTAAAGGTGGCTTTTTATTTACATCAATAAATTATCTTATTACTTATCAAGCAAATATATACAGTCTTGAAAACCTTTTCTTTGTTCTTAATCATTTTCACCAAGTCTATTATGCTTGAGAGTTGAGACTACTCTAATATTTGAAAAAAAACAGGCCGTTATTTTTTTGCTTACAATCTTCTTAAATATGTACTAATTAGTATTATTTCATTTTCAAAATTATCTTGTAGAAATGCAGGTAAGGCTGGTACAGTAGACCCGCTCATAGCGGAAGCTTAGTGCATGGAACTGCAAATTAATGAAATTGGGATGGGGTAGGGAAAGGGAACGGAAATGAAGTATCTAACTGACAAACCTGAGGAAGATGGACTGGAGAAGTTTCGATATTGATTGAGAACGTGAAGAGACTGGAAATCGGACAGGAGGTTTGCGGCAATTGGGAATCCATAAAGTAGATTAGGTTTCTCCATGAAAGTTACAGTGGAGTACGAGACTGTAGCTGCTGATGACACCATTAATGTTTGACCTAATTCAGAAGAACGCCGTGATGATGTGAATGGCTGTCTGCCACCGATCAAACGCCGGAGAATCCCTCTCATCTTTGCTCTCTTCCACTGATTCTGGTGGTGCTCGTTGAAATTTTGACGGGGTTTCTGGGTTTTGAGGATGAGTTTGGAAGAAGTAACAAGATGAGGGTGTGAAATGGTGAGAAATAGAAACATATGGGGTAAATTGTAAAAATGGTTTTGCTATAGTGGCGGCTTCGGAGTATATGGGCTTATTTGTCAACAGCCCACGTTTATTTTATTGGGCTTGCAGCAAATATTAGAGCTGATCCACTGGCCTAAACTCATTCTGGCCCAATAAACAAGTTTTCTAATGGCAAGTCAGGGTATTCATAGATTGAGTTACTTCAAAATTTTCAATAATCAAATCAAATCAATGCTATCGATACGAATTTTTAAAAATAAATCAATAAAAATTGAAACTTTCATTCTCAAATTTTGTATTTTCTAGGGTGGTGGTTGTGTGGGGGGAAGGGAAATTTGCGCGATAAAATCTTCATAGTATAAAAATATAGAACTCATGCTCCAAATATTTTTAAATTTTTTAGTAGAATATAACTACATAAGGTGTTATAAAAAAAAGTAACATAAAATATTGTAAGCCAAATCATGACATTGTATTAAAATATTTAATAAATAAAATAAATCGCGTAAAATAAATATTGGTAGCTAATAAATCATAATAAAATGAGCATAATCTAAAAATACTAAGTCATTCTAAAATAAGTAAGACTAATAAGTACTATTGTTAATTAAATGATTAAAACTGCAAAGAAAAAGGTAAGCTAAGTTATACATTTCCACTTGTCTAAAACGATATGAAACTAAAATATAAATATATATTATCATTGTCATTTTTAATGTTGAATTGATTTTTTTATATGCATTTGCACTGATTTGATCTTTATATTAAGCTAATAAGCATTTGTAAACTCGTTTTGTTGCATTACTCTTCTTCTTCTTCTTCTTCGTCGTCGTTGTTTTCCTTCCTCCTTTCTTCTTCTTATTTTCATATTAGTAATGACTAAAGCGAAATAGGTTGGCCTAGCCGTTGTGGGCCATATACTTTTGGGAAACGTACATAAATATACTATAAATAAAAAATATTTACCATTTATAGCAATAACATTTTTTTTCATTTGATCACTTTTAATACATTTATAATACACTTTTAATTCATATTACAAAAAACAATTTATTATTCACATATAATACAAGTTTTATTGATGGATAATACATTTATCACACATTTTAATACACTTACAATATAATGTGTCAACTTCTTACCAAACAAGCATAATATATTTTTAAAAACAGTTATAATACATATATATTGCATACTTAATTCACTTTTAATACATATTGCAGATTTAACATAGTATTGCTATAAATGATAATAAATAAAAAATATCGCTAAAATTAGTAATTATTTATTAAAAGGTACTCATCCAACTAATTTTTCCTATATTTTAATAGGTTGGGGCAGGGCTGACCCTTTTCACTGATGGGTCTTCAAAATGCTAGCTTAATCCAGATCTAAGAGGACCAAGGGGCTAGGATGGGTCAACCTTTAAATGTTTTTCTCTCTCTCTTTATGATATACATTTTTACCCCATATTTGGGGAAATTACACGTATAAACAAACATATATTAGTTAATTAGTTAACATAGCTATAGTTTACCTCAATTACAATTTGCGACCTACTTTTAGCTATAATTACGCAGCTCAACTTTTTAGTCTTGTATAATTCGCACGTTTGTATAATCAGAATTTGTATAATATAATTTGTATAAATTTTGTATAATTCGAAATTTGTATAACTTTTGTATAATTTGGAAGTTGTATAACTGTTTACATTTCTGATGTTTGTAATTGTATAAATTCGTTATTTCAAGTTTATACAAAAATCACCGAACTATACAAATATACCCGCGAAATATACAAACCTGCGAATTATACAAACGAGGCAGCTTAAATATAACTACAACTCGTAAATATGCAAACTATAACTATGGAGCACAATTAAATTTATTATAGTGGCAATTTGCGAAAGCTCCCCTTTCTTTTTTCCCCCCACAAAATCCCGTCTTTTTTCCTTCTTCTTTGGGACTCATAAAATCATATATAATATGAACATCTTGTTATTCAATTATGTTCATAATAATCAGGAAATTAAAACATAGGTTAGAATGGAAATAAAAATATTTCACGAGTCCACAAATAACGTAACCACTTCATTGTTACCAAGATATTTGGATTAATAAAGTGTTTCTATAATAATAGTAAAGTAATGCAAATTACATAACTCTAACAAACTTAAATGATTCCTAGCTAAGGCCATCCTTGACAACATCCCTTCTCATGTAATGCAGCACATTAAGCTACCTATAAAAATCACTAACACCATTGACAAGGTGCAAAGAGATTTTATATGGGGAACCACTGCTGAAAAAAGAAAGTTGCACCTAATAAGCTGGGACATCATCACTAGCAGGAAGGACCAAGGTGGGCTGGGAATCTAGAAAACTGAAATAAAAAACACCATGTTGAGATTTAGATTGCCTCCCATTAAAACACAATAACCTAAAATAAACCTAAGACAAGACAAGGCGCTTTTGGGGTGGAAGATGGCATTTTGCTCACATCCGGTCGAAGGGTTTATGTGCCCAAGTTCGGGTCTATCAGGCAGAGAATCATTAAGGAAAGCCATGACACACCGTGGGCTGGGCATCCGGGGAAGCGACGAACGAGGGCGCTGATCGAGGCTATCTATTTTTGGCCGCGCATGCGGGACGACATCGAGTGCTACGTACAGACTTGTCTTGTATGCCAACAAGACAAGGTTGAGCAAAGGCAACCAAGAGGACTACTAGAGCCATTACCCGTAGCGGAACGCCCATGGGAAAATGTGACCATGGACTTCATCACTTCCTTACCTAAGTCCGACGGGTACGGAACCATTATGGTCGTGGTGGATAGATTCTCAAAATATGCTACCTTCATACCGCCACAACCGGTTGCACTGCAAAGGAGGTTGCTCAACTGTTCTTCAAGAACGTGGTGAAATATTGGGGGCTTCCAAGACATATCATTAGCGACCGAAACCCCCGCTTTATCGGGAACTTTTGGAGGGAGCAGTTCGAGATACTCGGCACGAAACTTCACTTCTCCACAAGTTTCCACCCGCAGACCGAACGCGTCAACGCCCTGTTGAAGTGTTACTTGAGACACTGTGTCAGTGCGCACCAAAATGATTGGGTTAAACTCCTAGACATGACACAATTTTCTTACAACTTGCAAAGGAGTGAGTCCACCGAGCGCACACCGTTTGAATTGGCGACAGGCCAGCAGCCCCAGACTCCGCATTCTTTACCGGCAGCTTTTCAAGAGAAGAGTTTGAGAGCCTACCATCTTGCCAAGGGATGGGAGGAACAACTTGACACTGCCAAGTCCTACTTGGACAAGGAAGCAAAGAAGATGAAAAAGTTTGTCGATCGCAAACGACGTCCCACATATTACAAAGAAGGCGACATGGTCTTGGGGAAATTCAATCCAAGACAGTTCAAAGCACTAAGGGGCGTTCATCAAAACTTAGTGCGGAAATATGAGGGTCCGCTCAAGATCGTTGCCAAGGTGGGCAAAATATCATACAAGGTGGAGTTGCCTCCACACTTCAAAATCCATCCGGTGTTTTATCCAAGTGTCCTCAAGTCGTATCACGAGGACAAGGAAGACCCTAGCCAGAACCAATCACGACGGGCACCCATTACTGTCACCGCCTCGCATAATCGGGAGTTTGAGGCTATCATAGACTATCAAGCCAAACGGAAGCGATGTCAACAAGCCAGCGACATGTTCCTTGTGCATTGGAAGGGACAAACTTCAGAAGAGGCCATATGGGAGAGATATGAAGACTTGTGGCAGTTTAAAGACCAAGTCCGGGAGTTTCTACAGCAATGCGCCGCGGTCGTCGCATCATCAGGTGGGGGAGCGTGTCATGTCCCGCCACTGACCCAGTCAAATTTTTGCATCCGAATAGGGGCGGAGGATTCTAGAGTTGAGGAGAGGCTTACGGAAAACTCTAGAACACCTTAGATATTTCAAGAAAGCTTTGGAATATCCTAGAGTATGTAGAGAGTTCTAGAGAGGGACCAATGTGTAAATATTTTAGGGACTTGTAAAGTAATTTTAAATTACACTTTAGCTCCTAGGTTGTAGTATAAATAGAGGTGCCATTCATTTGCAAGGCATCACCAAGTTGCAAAGCATTCTCCAAGCTAATAAACAAGCCTTCTTCCAAACTTTCCAAATCTTTTTAATTCTTTCCTTTCATTCTCTTAGCGATATTAGTCTTAAAGACTTGAGCTTACAAGACCTTGAAAGAATAGTGAGTAAGTTGTCAAGAGCCGCACGGAGCTTTAGCAAAAACTCTAAGTCCGTGACACACGAGAGTTTTAACTCCAGTTTCCATAGATTCAACCCCACCCAATTTTCCAGTTTTTTTAACTGATTCTGCATCTTTGGACCTTTCATTTTGCACCCCACCATTGATAATGCCAATGACAACTCCAGGTTGGTCAGATTTTATCGCACCGCATTCTTTACAGAAATTTCCAAATGAGTCGTCTTTAGTTTTATCGCAAATAGTAAAAAAAATCACCCCGCCGGCGGAAACAATTCCAGCATATACCAAGTTTCCTAGATGTTCTCCCACTTTTTTGGTATCTACAGCTACTTCTTGGTGTTTTCCCATATTTTTCAGATTCTCCTTAGGCTGTTACAAATAAAGAAACATTTTACTAATAGAATAAAAAATATGAAAGGACCTTCTGAACCAAAAAGCTCACCTTCATCTTCTTTAAAACCTTTTGGATCCGAGGAGTTACTCTCTGGCGAAGGGAATTGGTTGCCGCGCCTTTGAAGTTATCGAATATGAGTCTGATAAATTGACCCACATTGAAAATAGAGTAATGAAAATTAAGCTAGACGTAATAAATTAAAGAGATGTGAGAACTGACCCACTACTTACGTATTTATACCGTCATTTTTTTATTTATTTCTGGTCACAAGAAGAATTTTAAATATCAAATTTTCATAATTTTTTAAATAAAATAAACCTCTTTTTTTAAGTCAGGACCAAAAAAAAATGAATAAAAAAATGACTTAAATAAGTTTGGAAATATAAAGTATTTGGCATCGTCAAAGAGAGATGCATTTATGTTCAAGATACGCATGACTAAAAATATTATATCTAAAAAATAATTTGACTAATCAATCATATAAAAATAGAAAGATATGCTACAAGATGCTCGAATTACATCAAAACAGATACGCTCGCTTTATTCATTATTTATATTCCGAAGGCGTCATAGTCCAAGGGCATCATCTTTTATGGCCTGCGAACATCATCTTCATGGCCTAAGGATTTAATATCTGCTTATCATAATCCGAAGGTGACATAGTCTAAATGCATCATTTTTCATAGCACACAAACAACATTTGCATGACATGAGGATTTACTTTTGCATATCACGGCCCTAGACATCATAGCTTATGACATTATCTCCATAGTCTTGAGGCAAATATCATGGTCGACATGGGAAATTGCAACATGTTTACATTTACTGTTCATCAGATATATCTGCTCTAATCACTTTATTTAGTCGTATTAAGAACTACAGATTTGCAGAGACTGATATTACAGGCGAGATCAATTGCCCTTTCAGCTACGATTATCATGCTTACATATCTATCGCAATGAAGACCCTATCAAATCTTTGCTACTTGTATTTCTTCTTTTCGTCTGATCCTTTCTTAAGCTAGAAATCGCTCTGTCATGCCTTTTTGCTACTCTAATCTTATCCATTCAAGTCGAATTGTGGAAACAATTTATCTTCATTGCGGATATTTAATTCTGCGGAACTAGGTTCCTTTTTATGCCTTAATTTAGTTCTTTACCTTGCATTATTTATCATGTATGTTTGTTGTATGTTCAAAAACTAAACAAAAGGAAGCATATGAGTCAGTTTCTTATCCCTTTTGCTCTATGTGTGATTTTATGCTTCCCATGACCGGTCAGAATGCTTGTATGTCCGTTTTTTGTCCTATATGTATGAAATAATTATTATTATGTGAGTATGTTGATAATTCGTATTATTATATTGTTGTCTTTATGTATTGTGTATGCCTGTATTTTCTTTTCCTTTAGCAGGTCTGGACATTTTGTTCAAGTTGAAGAGTCGTCTGGTAACGAGATATTGGATGAAGTTTTTTTAAGTTAATTTTGATGGTGGTTCTCTTATGTGTGGGTTTGTTTCTATTCGATTCTGTAATAAGGTTGTATTAACTCTTTAACATTATTTCTCTATATATAATAAATTTCGGAGGATTATTTATGTGGAGGGAATTTACGTGCTACTTGTTACTTTATCGTACCTATTTATCATTAGAAAGCATGCCTATAGGAGCGTGAACCTCTACTATTCATTTTTGGTGATTTTTTACTACATAGTCATTTCAAAATAAAATTAACTACTGGGTGCATGAATTAATTGACCATTTTTGCTTATGTTTAATCACATGACAAAGCAAAGCTCTAATCTATCTAACAATTCGGCATATAATAATAAAGTAATGTATAACATATTACATGCTTATCACCTTGTGGTTTGTACCATTAATTCTCTTTTATACAAAATAATTGCTTGTTTAAAGTTGTTTTTTCATATCAGAATTAACTTAGATGCCATGTTTATAGGATCTAATTAAAATCTTAATATATTTGAGGCGTAGAAATCATGCCTATAATGTGTTGATATTGGTTTTATGTCATTCTGGATAAGTATCATGTCTATAGGATTTCAGTTATTAGTGTTTAATATGTATACGAGTTAGACATTACATTTAGGAACAGATTTATTATTTTCAGCATCTTAATTAATAATAAGGAGCAGGCTAAGCACTTTAAAATTTTGGATAAATCTGTGAATCCTTCCAATTGTTTTGAATGTTTTTTAACAAATTGTGCAATTCATTTTGACCTACTTTGCTTATAATGAAATAATTAGTTCCCTACATTTTAAAATTAATTAAAATCATTTCAGCATGCTAGTCTCGGTAGAAATGATGTATCAAGGACTCTCTTGAGAATTTTATCATGTCATTCTCATAGTTATTTTGTCCATAGGATTTAATTAATTTCAGCTAGCCCGCAAAATGAGTCTATATTTTGGTAACTTGTCTAATTCGTTCATATTTAATGGATTGGGTGAGTGACTTTTTACATGGATAAAATATGGGTTGATACCCATATTCAACCCATAAAAATATCGGTAAAATATGGATTAGCAAAATGAGTTAAGCTTCTAACTTTTATTCACTCAAAATTCATGATATTACCAAATAAATTGTAACTTCTCTTCCTTTTTATATTCTTCTATAAAACTAATTATTTTCCTCTATAATTGAAAATGTGAAGTCTTTGGCCCTCCAAAAATATCTATTTTAAATGTACATTTCTTTTGTTAATTATAATTATATTTTTTTTATTTGAATAATTTAATATTGGATAATAAATAATAGTGTAAAATAAGCAAATCATGTACTAGTATTGACATTGCTTAAAGTGCATTAAGCATGTTTTAGGGTGTGTTTGGTATGAAGGAAAATATTTTCACTCCTACCCTTGACCTCCCCCCCACCCCCAAAATAAAATTTAAGTTTATTTTTAAAAAATATTTTGAACTTCAAAATTTCATTTTTTCACCCCTACCCTCGACTCCCCTCCCCTCCACCCACCCACCCACTCCCCTACCAGCCCCCTCACCCCCCAAACAAATAATTTTAAGTTTGTTTTTAAAAAATATTTTCAACTTCAAAATTTCATTTTTTCATCCCTACCATCGATCCCCTCTCCTCCCCCCTACCAGCCCCCCCCTAAAAAAAAATTTAAGTTTGTTTTTAAAAAATATTTTCAACTTCAAATTTTTATTTTTT